>JAENHJ010000087.1:0-255582 GCA_025330945.1 Mucuna pruriens | reverse complement strand
ATAAAATGTACATCTCAAATGAACCCAACAAGAGTACCACAGAGCAACCCACGAGCTTAAAAGATAAATCGTTGGCTAAGATCCAAATTAATGGTCAAAACTCGAAGTAAAACGTAAGTTGTGCCTAATCAAGATTCTTAGCTAACTATTTCTCCATTGCAGGATCAGCCAACCAGCCAAAGGTACAAGCCGAGAGACTCTCGGCCGGGCCAAGACTCACCGCCTTGGAACCGAGTCGGGAAGATCCAAGCGAACTCACGCCAGACAATATCAGCCACCCCGACCTGGCTCGTTCACGCCACTACTGGTGCAACTACTACGCATGTCCAAAGAAGGGTAGAATAGGAAATGTACATGTAATTCTGTTAGCATCGTTAGCTGTGCCCAAACTTGTATAAATAGAAGGAACTTTGATAGAATAGGGGCTTTTTGGCATTCAAAACTTTCCCGCGCCCATACTCTCTGTCCTTCTCTAAAACTCTCTCATCCATTCACGGTGGTTCACGGTGTTTTCAATGGCGTTTCTCTCGATCGAGGAAATGCAAGCTAGGAATTGAGAAGCCGAAGATTATCGTGAGGAGACCGATTGGAGTTCCAACGCACTCTGGTGGATCCAACTCGATCTCTAGCTAGTAGGGTGAACCATCACCGTCGTCCATGGCGATCGTTATGATGATGAAACCATCGAAATCCAGGCCCCTGTGTTTGTATTCTTGTTTCAGTATTATGAGTATTTTCTGAATTCTAAACTCCATTGCATTCCTGATGTTCAATTTCCATTGCTGTGTCGCGATTGCATCTGGTAATGGAACAATGTTAAACTAAGCCCGATTGGAACCGGTTTAACTAATTCAGTAGAAAATCACTTAACGACAATTAATTGAGATTCTAAAATCAGCTTGAACTTAATCTCTACCAACAGATGAGGTAACGATTGTAAATCCTCGGTATGGCATGAGATGGACCTATGGCGATTGTCATAAGACCGACAGAGCTGATATGGACCGTAATTGAGTGATTGAACCAGAAACCTTGGATATTGGGACCGAAAATGACACGATTAATATTAGTCTTAGAAGTAGTATTCAGCATAGCAGCTTTATTTCAATTCTGTTTATAGTTAGTTTGCATCCTAAATTCCCCCCTTGTTTGTTGTTGAGTCCGAGACAGGTAGTCCTCTCAGAATCTGTCACACTCAGTGAGACCGAACCGAATCGCCCTGCCGAGATCAATTCGCCTAGTCTGTAAAGTGCAACTCCCGCCAAAGGCTGAGACGAGTTCATGACTTCATAATCAGATTCCGATTTTTGTTTACCGCTATTGAAATATCCATTGAACGCACTGTGTCCTTGAGAAGAATGACCTAGGGGTTAGCTATGCTATAGTTAGCTTTTAGTATCCGATAAAAGTGTTTAAAACGACCGCGAAAAAGGCTTTATCAAATTGGCGCGCTGCCAGGGACACAAGTTCTTTTGTGTTTCAGCAGCCAAATAAACCTAAATCGAATCCGAGTTGTAGGAAGTTTTATTTCAAGATTTGTTGAGTCTGAATTTGTTGATAATTTTGTATGTGAATTCATTAAATAATCAAAAACAAGTACATGCATATAGATATGGAATAAATTCTTAATTCTGCATTGCATACATAAAATTTACTGACTTTGCATTACATTCAGCATTACATACTGACTACATCCCGATTGTTGTTACTTTAAGAATTTGCATGATGCATGACTAGGAGTAGCACTGACCCACTGTATACTTTTGATCCAGAAATAGAACTAACTTTGCGAAGATTACGTAAAAGTAGAAATACCACAAGAAATATTAGTAATAGTGTAAAACTCTGGCGATAGGTCTGATCATTCTTGTATTAACATTTTCATTAATAAGCTAACAACTGTAGAGAGCCAGGGGCAGATGGAGAATCTTAACAGACATTGAAGGAGCTAGCCACCTCCCGGATGTGGTGTACCAACCATGGTGTATCCAAAGATCCACAAATCGAGCCGGCTCACATATGAATTGAAGTCTGGATTGATACATTTGCTGCCTAAATTTCATGGTCTTGCAGGAGAAGACCCCCCACAAAGCACCTTAAAGAATTTCACGTGGTTTGTTCCACGATGAGGCCGCAAGGAATCCCGTAAGACTACATCAAGATGAAGGCATTTCCATTCTCTCTCGGACGGAGCTGCAAAGGATCGGCTATATCCGCAGCCAGCACTCTTCAACACCTGGGGAGATATGAAACGGACCTTCCTGAAAAAATTTTTCCCAGCCTCTAGATCATGACCATAAGGAAGGAAATCTGTGGGATAAGGCAGCACACAGGAGAAACTCTGCACGAGTATAGGGAGCGCTTCAACAAGCTTCTGTGCCACCTGTCTCACCACCAGATCAGCGAGCAACTCACTGATCCAATACTTCTACGAGGATTATCCATGATGGACAGGAGTATGATTGATGCCGCCAGTGGAGGAGCATTAATGGACAAAACACCAGTAGCAGCAAGGCATTTGATCTCGAACATGGCAAGCAACACTCAACAATTTGGGATCGAGGGGCGAACCGTCTCGGCCAGTGAACGAAATCGGTGCAGCCTCCAACCAAAGGCTGAGAACCAGCTGACCGAACTGACATCTCTCGTGAGACAACTGGCTAGTCAACATCACCCAACCATGACAGCAAAAGTCTGTGGCATATGTACCTCAAATAGAGCATCCAACTGATATGTGCCCCACTCTGCAAGAAACCGAGTTCTAGCCAGACCGAAAGTGTTGGAGCTGTAGGAGGATTTCACTATGGGAAGCAACCCTATCGTAAACCGGCACTTCGATAACCAATCATATGGGGAAACAACCATTCCGGCCTAATCCATGCCAGGACCATATGGGCTCAAAGAGCCGGATTCATGCCGACCCGCCCCTATGGGACAACTAGTTATCAGCAGTCGAGTTCACAATACTCAACATCATCCTTCCCACCTCAAAGCAACAGAGAACTCCTACCCAAGATAACTCTCCATCACTAGAAGATTTAATGAAGCAGCTGGCAAGCAAGTAACATAGAATTTCAGCAATCGATAAGCTCCGAGAATTTACAATTCCAGCAAAATATGACCGCCACCATCCAGACCTCAAGATGCAAATAGGTCACTTTGGCAAACACTGTGAGTGAACTTCTGAGTCAGCCGGCTCGAGTAACCTTCCTCCCATCCATTCCGAATCCGGGAGGAATGCTAACGCAGTAATACTCGAAGCGGCAAAGAATTACCTCAACCTGTAGAGCCAGCATCAGGTACAGCAACAAGATGAAGCCGACTCTGAAGTGACGGCCGACTCACCGCCTCACTCTCGACAAAGGTCCCATTACCATTTCCATCCCGAACCGTCTCGTGAAAAAGCCAGATTCTGATGACGAGCTGCTGAAGATGTTAGGAAGGTGGAAATCAACATTCCACTTCTCGATGCTATTAAGCAAATCCCAAAATACTAAAATTCCTCAAGGAATTATGGTTCATAAAAGAAGGAAGATGAAGGGGAATCGAGAACTTGGAGGTGTGGTCTCAAGCTTAACCAGGAATCACCCCACTGCAGGAATTTCACGCAGTGTCTTACCAAAGAAATGCCGAGACCCCAGATCTTCTGGGTCCCATGCACCATAGGTGATTGCACATTTGCTGACGCTATGTTGGACCTAGGGAGGCGTCAATCAACGTCATGCCTGCATCAACTTACAGGTCCCTCAATCTTGGAGATCTAGAACCCACAGGGATGACCATACAGCTTGCTAATAGAAGTATCGTGCAGCCCCCCAGGAGTTCTCGAAGATGTCCTCGTCCAAGTAGATGAACTGATATTTCCAGCCGATTTTTATGTGCTTGACATGGAGGACGAGTCATCCGACAAAAGATCAACCTTGATATTGGGGAGACCATTTTTTTAATGACAGCAAGGACGAAGATTGACGTACATGCCTTAACGCTCTCTATGGAATTCGGTGACACACTTTAGTGCAGTTCAATATCTTTGAAGCCATGAAGCACCCCAATCAAGACCATTCACTCTTTGGTGTGGATATAATGGAAGAATTAGTGGAAGAATATTTCCAACTAGAAAGCTGCAGTGAGGGATTGGAAGATCTTGCTAGAACTATGCCACCAATAGTCAGCCCGGGCTAACCACAAGGAAGTAATGGAGACCCCAGCCTTTGAGGAGAATCACAAAGGATATCAGCAACTTGACAGTTGAAGAAGAATTAACCAAGTTGATAAATCAAGCTTGCTATCTCAAGACCTCGGAGCGAATAGTGCAGGGTAAAAGTTGCCAAGATTAGAAAGCTCATATCTGCACAAAATTGCAACTATATTCACAAAGTAGAAGTGAAGTCGGTAAGAAGGCCGAGTCAACGCCAGGATAAAAGTCAACTCGGCCAACAAGTCAAACACACAGCCGACACCAAATCAATCTCGGCCATTAAAGACCAGGCTCAATCCGAGCTCATCGCCCCATCCGGATCCAGGACCGAAAGGAGAACCGGTCGACTTCGACTTTTACGGAAAGTCGAAACCATCCCAAATCGGTAGAAGGGGCGACAAGGCCGAGTCCATGATGGCGATCCTAATGCAGAATCCGAACAAGCCGGCCAGTCGGATCCGAGATTTGTAACTCAAGAATCTCCATCTCCACCACCTATGGAACTGAAACCATTGCCTAGCCATTTAAAAATATGCCTTTTCGACAAAGTGAACAACAGCTCCCTGGTCATCATTAAAAAGCAATCTCCACCCAGAGCAGGAAGACAAGCTGTTAGAGTCCTCGGGCAACACAAACAGGCAATTGGGTGGAAACTTTCTGACCTTCCAGGTATCAATCCCTCCATATGCATGCACAGAATATTAATGGAGGAAGATATTAAGCCCATAAGGCAACAGCAACGAAGACTGAATCCTACCATTCTAGATGTAGTCAAGAAAGAAGTCACAAAGCTACTTGCTGCAGGCATCATCTACCCCATCTCAGACAGCCAATGGGTGAGTCCTGTGCAAGTAGTGCCAAAGAAATCTGGGATGACCGTCAGGAAAAACCAACAAGACGAGTTGGTACCTACTAGGATTCAGAACAGCTGGCGGGTGTGCATCGATTACAGAAGATTAAATCAAGCAACCCGCAAGGATCACTTTCCTTTGCCTTTCATTGACCAGATGTTGGAAAAGATAGCAGGGAAATCCCATTACTGCTTTCTAGATGGATTTTCAGGATACATGCAGATACACATAGCACCTGAAGATCAACATAAGACCACCTTCACATGCCCCTTTGGCACATTTGCATACACCAGAATGCCATTCGGCCTGTGCAATGCTCCGAGTACATTCCAACGCTGCATGATGAGCATATTCTCGGACTTGTTACAGGAGTGCATGGAAGTGTTTATGGACGACTTCACGGTATACGCCGACTTCGTTTGAAGCATGCCTGAACAACCTATCCAAGGTGTTGAAGAGATGCACTGAAACGAATTTGGTTTTAAATTTTGAAAAGTGTCATTTCATGGTGACTGAGGGAATAGTACTGGGACACCTAGTCTCCAACAGAGGCATCGAAGTGGACAAGGCAAAAATAGACATAATCTCTTCACTTCCAAACCCCACCTCTGTGCGGGAAGTTCGCTCATTCCTAGGACACGCAGGCTTCTACCGAAGATTCATCAAAGACTTCAGCAAACTAGCCCTGCCGCTATCCAAACTGCTACAGAAAGATGCCGATTTCAACTTTGACCAATCTTGCATTGAGGCATTTCAAGAGCTTAAGCGCAAACTTACATCAGCACCCATCTTGCAAGCACCAAGCTGGGACCTGCCATTTGAACTCATGTGCGACGCATCCAATTCGGCCCTGGGAGCTGTTCTCGGCCAGAGAGCACGAGTCGGCCAACCAGTGCATGTTATTGCATATGCGTCCGTAACCATGGACCCGCCCAGCAAAACTACACAACAACCGAGAAGGAACTTCTCCGGCAATTGTGTTTGCCCCGGATAAGTTTCGTTCCTACCTTCTCGGTTCTAAGATAGTTGTGTTCTCTCGATCACGCAGCTCAAGTACTTATTAAAGAAGCCGGATGCCAAGCCAAGACTGATCCGATGGATGCTTCTTCTCCAAGAATTTAACTTGGAAATCAGAGACAAGAAAGGTGCCGAAAATGCTGTAGCAGACCACTTAAGCAGGATTAAAAGAGAAAGCGAACAACTGCCTATCCGAGACGGGTTCCCTGATGAGCACCTCCTGCACATCAAGTCGGATCCACCATGGTATGCAGACATTTGCAACCGTGGCAACATCTCAATTTCCACCTACGGCATCTCGAACTTACAAGGAGAAGATTCGAAGTGATGCCAAGTATTACGTATGGGATGACCCCTATCTGTGGAGATTATGCAACGACAAGATCATTCGCAGGTGCATTCCCGACACCGAGATCAAGTCGGTCCTTCACTTCCACTCAGCTCCTGGGAGGAGGCCACTACGGCTCATCTCGGACTGCCGGAAAGTGCTTGACTGTGGCCTCTATTGGCCTTCCATTTTCAGAGACGCTCATAAATTGTCTCCACCGGCCATGTATGTCAAAAAGCGGGGATGGCCCTAAGCAAAGGCATGAAATGCCCCAGCAGCCCATCCTATTCTGTGAAGTCTTTGACGCCCTGGGGCATAGATTTTATGGGACCATTCCCAATCTCCAATGGCTATTCATACATCCTGCTTGCCGTTGATTATGTATCAAGATGGGTGAAGCCATCCCCACCAAACCAATGATGCCAAAGTAGTAGTGGACTTCCCGAAGTCCAACATTTTTTGCAGGTTCGGGGTTCCAAAGGCGCCATCAGTGACCAGGGGAGTCACTTCTGTAATAGAGCTATGGCTTCCCTTCTTCAAAAATATGGGGTGGCACACAGGATAGCCACAGCATACCACCCCCAGACTAATGGGCAAGCCGAGGTGTTTAACAGGGAAATCAAGCACACACTGCAAAAGATGACAAATCCCAGCAGGAAGGACTGAGCAGACTCCTTGAAGATGCTCTATGGGCACATAGAACAGCATACCAACACCTCTCGGAATGTCCCCATACCGAGTTGTTTTCGGCAAAGCTTGTCATCTACCTGTAGAGCTCGAGCACAAAGCTTACTGGGCTGTCAAGCAATGCAACATGGCTTATGACCAAGCAGGAGAACATAGGAAGTTCCAACTTCAAGAACTAGATGAGCTTCGCTCAGAAGCCTATGAAAATGCTAGGATCTACAAGCAAAAGTGCAGCTTAAGGAAGAGCACACCAATCGCACCTTTCAGGTCAACGGGCACCAAGTTAAACCATTCCTCGAAGGTCCAGCACCGACAAGAGAAAACATGGAGAATATTTCCTTGGTCAAGCCGACTCCGCCAGATGGCAGCATAGGCCGACTCAGCCACCCCTCCCGATCTAAGCATTGAGGACAATGCCGAGACTAAGTGTGGGGGAGAGCCGGATCACTTCCACCATATCTGCCCTCCTCTTCCTCTTTTCCTTCTTTTAAACTTTTAATACTTCCTTTCTCTTCCATTCAGAATTTCATTTCAATAATAAAGTTCCCACCAGTTTCCACCACAGCCGAAATAGCAGAATTACAATATAAAAGAAAAAGAGAGATCTCTTGTTGAATCCGAAAGACTGGCGAATCAGCGAGGAATCTCTTCATCCCCAAAAAGGAACTCTCCCCGCACCTACAGGGAGCCAAACCTTCGGATCCTAGGCGGTAAATAGCGAATTGGGAAGCGGGAACCTTCAGGGTGAAGAAACAGATCAGACAATGCGAGAATTTGAGCCTTCAATGAAGACGGCCGAAACAAGGCCGTCTCACTTCTTTCTGAAAGTGATTTTTGCAATGCATGTCAATCGTGTGCTGAATCTTGCCCTAACTCTCTAGATACAACTGTTGTACGCATGCAGGAATGAAATGATCTAGGCCATGTTTCTTAAGAGCCCAGAGCCAAATAAGCTGCCCAAAACAAAGCTGACCCTTGTCACCCCTTTGAGCCTGATATGACCATTTTTCTTACATCTCACTACAAGCCGAGGCCAGAAAAAAAACCATTATCATACCCTACCCTCGGGGAAGCCGAGGAGCCTTGGAATTGTCCCGGGAGTGAGTTAAAATCAAGTGTGGGGAAGTCTAAGGAGCAGAATCCGGTCACAAGGCTGCTAAAGGTGCAGAAAAAGAGAAAACAAGATGTAAGAAAAGAAGAAAGAAGGTATATAAAAACAAAAACAGAAACAAGCAAAAATAAACGAGCTGAGATAAACAAATCAGCAAGCTATGCAAGTAGAAGAAAGAAAAAGTCACGAGGAACAGCAAGTAAATAAAAGCCCAAAAAGAAGACCACAAAGAACTGGGACTCCTTCATACTGGTTACACTCACTCCCCATTGCTCCCCTCCTCCCCATGGGTTCTCAAACCAGTTCTCGTCCACCCATCCAACCCATAACCTTGACCTCGTTACAAGCCATAAAAGTCCGAGTGATCATAACTGTTGTGTGTGTTGCAGGTGTAAGAGGAGAGCTCTGTCAAGATACAATTACACTAATTCCATGCAATGCTTTGAGTGTAAACACGGCCACCCGAGAGAAATGAGAAATTTAGGCATTAGCAACAATGGTCAACTCTGAAGGCACCTCTTCCCCATTAAAGCTGTCGAAACCCCGAGAACCAAGGCAAGTGACTCCCATGGCATGAGCGTTCCAAACCCGGATGAAGATCTCCCAACTCTGTGTAGTCAGCCCAAGGAAGTCGAACAGAAAGAATCTCCTACTGAAATCTCCCTTGTTTGAGTCACATATTTTGCCCAGGGAGTGCAAAAGGCTAAGTGTGGGGGTTTGATGAGTCATAAAATGTACATCTCAAATGAACCCAACAAGAGTACCACAGAGCAACCCACGAGCTTAAAAGATAACTGTTGGCTAAGATCCAAATTAATGGTCAAAACTCGAAGTAAAACGTAAGTTGTGCCTAATCAAGATTCTTAGCTAACTATTTCTCCATTGCAGGATCAGCCAACCAGCCAAAGGTACAAGCCGAGAGACTCTCGGCTTGGCCAAGACTTCGGCCGCCTTGGAACCGAGTCGGGAAGATCCAAGCGGAACTCCACGTCAGCAATATCAGCCACCTGGACCTGGCTCAGTTCCACGTCATTACTTGGTGCAACTACTACGCATGTCACAGCAAGGGTAGAATAGGAAATGTACATGTAATTCTGTTAGCATCGTTAGCTGTGCCCAAACTTGTATAAATAGAAGGAACTTTGATAGAATAGGGGCTTTTTTGGCATTCAAAACTTTCCCGCGCCCATACTCTGCCCTTCTCTAAAACTCTCTCATCCATTCACGGTGGTTCACGGTGTTTTTCAATGGCGTTTCTCGATCGAGGAAATGCAAGCTAGGAATTGAGAAGCCGAAGATTATCAGAGGAGACCGATTGGAGTTCCAACGCACTCGGGTGGATCCGAACCTCGATCTCTAGCTAGCAGAGGTGAACCATCACCGCCGTCCCATGGCGATCGTTGTGGATGATGAAACCATCGAAATCCAGGCCCCGTTTGTATTCTGTTTCAGTATTATGAGTATTTTCTGAATTCTAAACTCCATTGCATTCCTGATGTTCAATTTCCATTGCTGTGTCGCGATTGCATCTGGTAATGGAACAATGTTAAACTAAAACCGATTGGAACTGGTTTAACTAATTCAGTAGAAAATCACTTAACGACAATTAATTGAGATTCTAAAATCAGCTTGAACTTAATCTCTACCAACAGATGAGGTAACGATTGTGTAAATCCTCGGTATGGCATGAGATGGACCTATGGCGATTGTCATAAGACTGACAGAGGCTGATATGGACCGTAATTGGAGTGATTGAACCAGAAACCTTGGATATTGGGACTGAAAATGGACACAGTATTAATATTAGTCTTAGAAGTAGTATTCAGCATAGCAGTTTATTTCAATTCTGTTTATAGTTAGTTTGCATCCTAAATTCCCCCCCTTGTTTGTTGCTTTTCGAGTCTGAGACAGAGGTAGTCCTCTGTAGCGTCTGTCTGCACTCAGCTGAGACCGAACCGAATCGCCTCTGCCGAGATCAATTCGGCCTAGTCTCTGCCAAGTGCAACTCGGCCAGTGCTGAGACGAGTCTGTGACTTACAATCAGATTCCGATTTTTGTTTACCGCCTATTGAAATATCCATTGAACGCACTGTGTCCTTGAGAAGAATGACCTAGGGTTAGCTATGCTATAGTTAGCTTTAGTATCTGATAAAGTGTTTAAAACGACACGAAAAAGGCTTTATCAGGCCTCACTTTCTTGTTGAAGGCGGTCTTGATTCTCTCTTGATAGAGTTGTCCGTGACATAAAGTTGTTAACCACTTTTCTTCTATCAAGTTGAGTTGGTCCCGCAGGCTTTGGATCCATTCGGGGTCCTCTAGCTCAACCTCAGCTATGACTCTTAAGGAGGGTATCTCCACTTCTATTGGGAGAACCACCTCTGTGCTGTATACTAGCAAATAAGGGGTTGACCCTGTGGAAGTTCGTACTGATGTTCGATATCCATGCAAGGCGTAGAGTAACATGTCATGCCAATCTTTGTATATTACCACCATCTTCTGTACTATTTTCTTGATGTTTTTGTTTGCTGCCTCTACAGCCCCATTCATTTTGGGATGGTAGGGTGTTGAATGGTGGTGTTTGATCTTGAATTGTTCACACAACTGAGTCATCATTTTGTTGTTCAAGTTTGTTCCATTGTTTGTGATGATGTGAGCCGGGAGTCCGTATCGGCATATGATATCCCTTTTGATAAACTTGACCACTACACTTTTTGCCATGCTGGCGCTCGAGGTAGCCTATACCCATTTTATGAAGTAGTCGATGGCCACCAAAATGAATTTATGCCCGTTAGAGGCTTTCGGCTCTATTTGCCCGATTATGTCTAGACCCCACATGGAGAATGGCCACGGGAAGGTTAGATTATGCAAGACGGATGGTGCCACGTGGATGTTATCTGCATAGACTTGGCACTTCAGGCTTCTTCTCACGTGTTAGCAACAGTCCGACTCCATCTTAGTCCAATAGTAGCCTACTTTGACAATTTTTTATGCTAGTACGTGGCCATTGGTGTGAGTACCGAAGACTCCTTCGTGGACTTCCTCTATGATTTCTTTTGCTTCTTGGTCGTCCACGCAACAAAGCAATGTTAAGTTTGTACTCCTTTTATAGAGGACTGGCCCGCTTAGAAAGAAGTCGACTGCTAGCCTTCTCAAGGTTCTCTTGCCATTCTCAGTTGCCCCCTGCAGGTAGGTGCCTTTTGCAGGTATTTTTTGATATCGTGGTACCAAGGTTTATCATCCGCCTCGTCCCAATCTAGATGCTGGCAGTGTGCCATCTTAACCTGGTGCTGGACATGGATGGTTATTTGTTGGCCCTGGTTTACTTAGAGCATAGATGAGAGGGTTGCTAAGGCATCTACCGTTTGATTTTCGTCTTGTGGGACGTAATGGAATGTGATCCTGTCAAAATATTCACTCATTTCCATTACGTAATTGTGGTAGGGGATTAGCTTGGAGTCACGCATGTCCAATTCCCTGTGAAGCTGGTAGATGACTAGCGTGGAATCATCGAAGACCATGAGTTTTTTGGCTTGGTGCTCGACGGCCATCAGGATTCCTACTGCATAGGCTTTGTATTCTGCCATGTTGTTGGTGTAGTCAAAACCTAATCTGGCTTAGAAAGGGAAGCACCAACCTTTAGGAGATGCCAACATTGCTCCTATCCCATTCCCCAGTAAGTTTGATGCTCCGTCAAACCAGAGTTTCCATTCGTTCGGCTCGATTTCAGACCCGGTTTCTTCTACGGACATGACGTGCTCATCCGGGAACTCGTGTAACAGCGGCTGGTGGTCTGCCAAGGGGTGATGAGCCAGCCGCTCTACTATTGCACTCCCTTTTATGGCTTTTTGTCTTACATAGACTATGTCATATTCCAACAAAGCCATTTGCTAGCATGCTATACGTCACGCTAGTGCTGGTTTTTCGAAGATATACTTGAGTGGGTCCATTTTGGCGATGAGCCATGTGGTGTGGACTAGCATGTATTGTCTCATCCTCTTTGTCATCTAGACTAGAGCGTAGCAAGTTCGTTCTAGTGTCGGGTACCTTTGTTCGCTATTCGTGAATTTCTTGTTGAGATAGTAGATGGCCTATTCTTTTCTTGAGGCGTCTCGTTGCCCCAAGACATCACTCATTGACTCTTCCATCACTAATAAGTAGAGGATCAGGGGCTTTCTAGGTACCGCCAGGACGAGGACAAGAGGCGTCTCCAATTATTGTTTGACTTTCTTGAAAGCCTCCTTGCACTCTTGGTTCCACTCCATCTTTTAATTTTTCCAGAGGAGTATGAATATGGGACTACAGGTGGCCATCAGTTGAGAAATGAATCTGGCTATGTAGTTGACTCTCCCTAGGAAACCACGTACTTTAGTCTCTATTCTAGGGGTCGGCATGTTCCAGATGGCCTTGACCTTGTCCTAGTCTACTTCGAATCCCCTTTCGTTGACTATGAATCCATGTAGCTTTCCAGTTTTAACCACGAATGTGCACTTAGCGAGGTTTAGCCTAAGCTTGTATTTTTGCAGCCTTTCAAAGAGTTTTCGTAGGTCATTCACATGTTAATCCGATGTTCTTGACTTGGCAATCATATCGTACACATAAACTTCAACTTCTTTGTGCATCATGTCGTGGAAGAGGGTAAACATAGCCCTTTGATATGTCGCTCCGACGTTCTTGAGTCCAAACGGCATTACCTTATAGCAGAAAGTTCCCCAGGTGGTGATGAAAGTGGTTTTTCCCTTATCCTTTAGGGCCGTCCGGATCTGATTGTATCCGAAAAAGCCATCCATGAAGGAATAGTAGGCGTGTTGTGTTGTGTTGTGTTGTGTTGTGTTGTGCGGTGTTATCTACCAACATGTCAATGTAGGGTAGTGGGAAGTTATCTTTGGGGCTTGCCTTGTTGAGGTCTTTATAATCAACACACATCCAGATCTTCCCATCCTTCTTCGAGACGGGCACTATGTTGGCCACCCGGGTACTTTGCTACTGCTAGGAATCTTGTGTTCTACTATTTTTCCACCTCCTCTTTGATTTTTAAGGCTACCTCTGGCTTCATCCTTCGTAACTGTTGGCGGATTGGGATCACGTTAGGAATCAAGGGCAACCTATGCTCGATAATGGTAGTGTCTAGACCCGGCATGTCTTGGTATGACCATGCAAAGATGTCGGCATATTCTTTCAACAGCTCGACCATCCTCTGTCTCAACACTAGGGGCATCTGTTTCCCTACCTGGATCTCCCAAGTTTCTTTTCCTCCACCAAGGTTAATAACCTCTAGAACCTCGCTTCCAAACCGGAGCCTCAGTTTTTCTCTTTCTATCATCCTTTCAAGTTCAATCAAGGTTTCCTCTTCTGGACCTTCTCCCTCATCTTGCCTACTGGACTCGTTAGCGTTGTCGAGTGTGAGGGTCACATTATCAATCCGAAGGGTAGTTTCTGTATTTAGGCTATTTTATTTTACTACATTTCAAAAGCAAGAAAAAAAGTATGCTTTAGGCGCAGTTTTGAATGAATAGAATGAATGAATTTTGAATGCGAAACAAAAGAAAAATAAAATAGGATAGAATAAATATGAAGAAAGATAATTTTATGAAAGTACACAGCATATTTTATTCATTGTTTGAAGGTGGCACTGGAACCTTTATACATGCACTTATTTGATTTACATTTGTTGGGAGACCAGGTCAGGTAAGGCATAAGCCGTCCAATTGTCCAACTCCTATGCCATAAGGTGTACCCATTCGGCCGACTTCGGGAATTGATCCTTTATCGCTGCAATTTGATCCGGGGATATGATGCCCCTACTAGTGAAATAGTGGTAGAGGCTCGGTTGTATCCATTACATGCTCTGGGCTTTCCGCCCTGGTCTTTCCTTCTTCACAGTCGCCCCACATAGCTAAGTTCGGATCGTCCCAGGTTTTCTTGTAGCGCTACCAGCTTAGTCATGCCATCAAGCTCTTTCCCTAGTCCTTTGCCGGGTTAGAAGTCGTTGCTGATCAGTACTTTGGCTGCCATGACCGTGGCTCTGGATGGTCTCAAGTCTCCTCCTTCCGTTTTGACACTAGTCGTGCCTACTATTTCTAAGGCTTGGAAAGACGTCTCAAGAGCCTTCTCATTCCCTTCGACATACTCTACGGAGAGAGGTGTGCTGACCATCAGTGCTTTCTCGCCCATAACACTGACTAACTGTTGGTCTGCTATGACTTTGACCTTTTGATGTAGGGAGGAAGGAACTGCTCCGACGGCATGGATCCAAGGCCTACCAAGGAGGCAACTATACATGGGCTTAATGTCCATCACCTGGAAGGTGATGTCAAATGTTGTTGGCCCTATGCGTATGGAAAGGGTGATTTCACCTATCACCTCCCGCTTGGATCTGTCGAAGGCCCTAACCATAAGTGGGCTATTTTTCAAGGTAGCACCTGAACAGTATAACTTGTCCAAAGTGGCCTAGGGCATAACGTTGAGTGAGGAGTCATTATCTATCAGCACCCTTTCTATCATATAATTGTCGCATTTAACCACGATGTGGAAAGGCTAATTATGACTCCGACCTTCCGCTAGAACCTCATCTTTGGAAAATGAGAGGTGATGAATTGCGGAGATATTGTTGATGACACCCTTAAATTTCTCAGGTGTGATATCTTATGGTACGTGGGCATCACTCAACACTTTCAATAAGTGCTCATGATGACCCTCTGAATTGATTAGCAGTGAAAGGAATGAGACACGAGCTGGAGTTTTATGTAATTGATCCAATATCTCATACTTACTGTGATGGATCATTTTGAGGAATTCATGCACTTCCTCCTCCGTCACGATCTTTTTGGGTGCTTCCACTGCCTTTTCTTTCCTTGTAGACGGTGGGTCTCTATTCCACAAGCCTTCTAGGGCGAAGATTCTTCCACTTCTAGTCACCCTTCCAGTCTTGGCTATATTACTGACTTCATGGCTATATTACTGACTTCATGGCTATATTACTGACTTCAGGGATCGAGTCTTCCTTTATTGCTAGAGGCGCTATTGTTGGGTACCTCTAGGGGACTGCGTTATTACTGTACACTGGCCTGGTTGGGACTTAGATTATAAAAGGCACTCTAGGTCGGGAGGTCGAGTTATATTGAAAAATTAATGGTTTGGGGTGAGGGTTACCGTTTCCCTCGATGTATGCAACTAAGGCAGACTCGACTTTGTCCAGCCGGCTCAAATGGGATCCTTCCTCCATCCAGCCAGCCGAGTCCGTAACACATCCAGCCACACTTTTCTCGTTCCCTTCTGTTGGGCCTCTCAACCTCTTCCCTGTTTTCGTGGCTTATTGCGTTGATCGCCATGCCTCTGTGGGCCGGGAGACGGTTGCTTTGTACGTTTAGCCCCTAGTCCTAGAAACCGAGCAAACCACCATCTAAAAGGTCTAGGACCTTGTGTTTCAAGCTCCAACACCTTTTGGTGGCGTGTCCTACGTTCCCGTCGTGGTAGTCGCACCTGGCGTTGGGGTTGTAGCTTCTCAGATACGGAGGTTCCAAGAGTTTGAGAGGAATTATTTCCACCAGTTTCTGTTCCAACAGTCGGGGGGGCAGCTCCGTATAAAGCATGGGAATTGGGGTCAATGTTCTGGGCGGCCTTTTTGTTCCTTGTTATGCTGACCTTGAGTTGGTAGCTGCTCCTGCGTCAACTCGTCGTTGATAAGGAGGGACGTACGACATCGGTGATGGGCTAGCGTAGGTCGTAGCTGGGTATGAAGGGGTATTTCCTTTCCCCTATGGAAAGATAGGTTCCACCAACATGGCATTGGTTTCGCCTTTTTTCTTTTCTAGCACAGGCTTCTTCGCTAAACCCACGTTGCTGCTTATCTAGGCGAACTTCCCACTTTTGATACCCAGTTCTATTCTCTTGCCCACCACCACTAAGTTTGCGAAGTTGGAAACGATATTTCCCACCACCATGTCGTAATAGGGGGACGGGAGAGTGTCAAGGAAATAGTGACCATTTCTCTCTCGGTTATAGGTGGTCGAACTTGTGCCGCCAACTCGCGTCATCTTTGAGCGTACCCTTTGAAACCTTCTTGTTCTTTCTTGATCATGTTTTGGAGCCGAGAGCGATCTGGCAACATGTCCCTCCATGTTTTGATATGCCCTCGCTCTAAGCTAACGTACCAGCTTAGAGTCACTCCTGTCAGGCTATCTTGGAAGCAATGGATGAGGATTTTATCATCATAGATGTGAGCTGCCATCTTCCTGAAGTACATGGCCAGGTGGACCTTGAGGCAGGAACTCCCTTTGTATTTGCCGAATTCGAGGGTTTTGAAGTTGGCCGGGAGACCTACATCCGAGACCAAGCAGAGATCTACAGCTTCCAGCTTGTATCCGTTTCCTCCATCCATGAAGCAGAGCCGTTCCTCTAGGGATTGCCACTTCTCCTCAGTCTGAGGCATCTGCTTGTGAACCGTGAAGGGTTGTGCAGTTCGCAAACCTTGGTGCTGGGCCCCAATGTCCTTTTGCACATGGGAACCTACGTCGTCATTGTTCACAGTGTTCTATTTTTCTTGCTCTTTGTTAACGGGAGCCTCTATATTCCATCCGTAGGACATCCCATATGGTGGGTCTCTTGCGGCATGAGGTGGAGGGCCGACAACGTTTTGGCTAGTCATGGATGCAATGGCAGCATTGGTCTAGGTGAGGGCTTGGAACATCTGAGCCATATGTTCCCTTAGCAGGCTCATTTTCCCCTTGAGTTCTTGATTTTATTGTTCTAGTGCTTCGATCTTGTTATCCATAGCCTTAGATTTGGAGAGTGTCGCGTACGCAGATAGCTTAGCCTTTCTGGTATCCCAATGCGTGTTTATTAGATGTAATTATGTGATGCATGTTATATGTTAATGCTATGCTATGTATGCAGAAAAAAAAACAAAGGCCATGCATGTCATGTTGTAATCGTGAGTTGTACGGACGTACGAAAATTGGAAATTGGTTATTATTATTCACTGATCGATTACAAGGGTGCCTCTCTGAGGTGAGAACATAATCTTGAGACCATCGTACAAGCCCCGACAAAGCTCTAGGAACTGCGTAATCTTAGGCGGCGTATTAAGCGAGTTGGTCATGCCTTCAGCTGCATGCAAACTCCTTGGTATATCCATGAGTGCTTGGTTAGCCAACCATGCTAGTTTGACGTATCTGTCCTTCCAGGAGGTCGCCTCTTCTTGAGCCTCTTATATTCTTTCTTTGGCATGTGCCGCCAACTCCTTCAAGCCTTAGGTGGCCGCTTCTGCTTGTATTTCTACTTCGATGGTCTTTGCTCGTTCTTCGACGAGCTCGGCCAGCATCTTCCGTCTTTGGTTTTCCAAGTGCTTGCTTTGGAGTCGGGCCCAGCAGACTTCGTCTTCCAGGAGGTAGGCTTTTTCTTGGAGTTGGCTCAGCTAGATGCTAACCTCTGCTTCCTTTTTCTGGGACTCGACCAGAGCCGTCTTTAGCTCCTCCTTCTCAGCCAAGGCTTGGTCTCGCTCTATTTCTCTTATGTACCCTTCTTGGATTGCTGTCCGAGACCAGCTCTCTTGGCAGGCTTTCTTGTTTGTCCCCTGCCACTTGTGTGCGCAAGATTGTCGTATGATTTTCGTTCAAGAGGACCGTGCGGCCCTGCGGGGTTTGAACGTGGTTTCCCACTAGCGTTAAGTCGAGGGTCTTCGAACGTCAGGCAGCCTGTTCTAATATGTCGCAAAGCCAAGCCTTGTAACTGGATAAGATGCTGCAACTTCGGGCTCCCCACTCAGGTCCCTTTCGGACAACACTTCTCCAGGCTTGCCATATATTCCTGTTGACACCCCCGTCTTGTATCCCCAAATCATGTATGATAAAGGGGCTAATAGCCTCCTCGGGCGGTGGTAAGGCCATAGGGTAGCCTGCTTGTCTAGGCAATAGCTTTGGGTTGTAATTAATAGCCCCTTGGGTGCCCATCATGGAAACATTAGGGAATCCCCCACATCTAATAATTATGTCGTCCCTCTCGTTCCATCGCAGGTACCAACGAATGGACTTCCCAGTAGCCTCGCCCAAGTGCTTTGCCCACTTGGCCTTAGACATCGTCTTCACCCAACTCTAATGATGGTCTTCTATGGGGCAAGTCATTCTACCCTTATTGTGGAATAGATGCTTGATGATTGGCGTTTTTAGTCGTTTCAACGCGCTTTATCAAATAACTAAAGCTAACTATAGCATAGTCAACCCTAGGTCATTCTTCTCAAGGACATAGTGTGCTCAGTTGTGACTTAGTGTGAAGTGAAGTGACATAGAATCTGAGACGTGGAGGATTGACTCTTCTCGGCACTGGCCGAGTGGCTCCCGGCAGAAACTGTCTCTACTGAGTGTAGATAGACGCTACAGAGATGGACTATCTCTGTCTCAGACTAGAAAGTAGTAAACAGAGGGTTGGAGTGCAAGTGAAGCAGGAACTAAACTAGACTATGAATGTAATAAACACATACTACTGCTACTGGTTTTACTATTATTGTTATATAACTGTGTTCATGTTCAGTTCCATTAGTTCAAGTCCAATTCAAGTTCTGTACTCCAATTCTCAGTCCATATCAGCCTTGGGGAGTCTTATGGCAATCGCCACAGGTTCGTCCATTGCCATACCGAGGATTTATGCAATCGCTACCTCATCAGTTGGCAGGGATTAAGTTCAGAGCTGATTTTAGGTTCTCGATTAACAATCGTTAGATGATTACCTACTAAATTCGTTAAACCAGTTCCATTCGGCTTAGCTTAACATTGTTCACAATTTAATTGCAATCGCGAATTAAATCATGAATTAAAGGAGAGGAAGAGAATGGAGATAAGAAATGCAGAATGAAATTGATTAATAGAAACAGAATACAAATACAGTGGTCTTGACTTTAGGTGGTTCCATCTCCCACGACGATCACCATGGTTGATGGTGGTGGTTCACCTCCGTTAGCCTGAGCGCTGGGGATCAGCTCCACTAGAGTGCGTCAGTAGTCTGATCGGTCCCCTCTAGCAGACTTAGGCTTCCCAGTCTTAGACCTGCACTTCCTCAATCGAGAGAAACGCCAATGCAGCACCGTGCACCACCAAGAATGGAAGAATGAGAGCGAGGAAAAATGGAGTTAATGAAATGTATTAGGAGTGAATTCAAAGACCCTTCAAAAAGTACACAGCTCCTCCTATATATACACGAGCTGAGCAGCTAGATGACGCTACAAAATATCCTAACAGAATTACAATGTGAATGTCCTATTCTACCCTTGTGAAGATCTTCCAACGTGACATGGCAGATTCTCCAAGAGTGACATGGCAGCTGAGCTAGCGCTGAGGTGGATAGTTGACGTGGACAACACAATTGGGCCGTTCTTTATTGGGCTGCAAGGCGTGAACTGCCGAGACGACTCTGGCTTGGCCGAGACGGAGTCGGTCTGGCCGGGACGACTTCATCTCGACTGAGACTCTTCTGTTGACCTTGGTCAACTCGGCTTGACCTGCAGAAGAAGGAGTGATACTTTTTATTAGCTAAGAAGTCTAAATTAACACAGATTTGTATCTTCTCTATATTTAAGCCCATGAACTGAATCTTAGCTAACAATCTATTCTTAAGCACAGAATAGTCTTGCAAACATCCTTCTTAGGTGTCTAAAAGATGTATAAATTATGACTCATCAATGCACCACAAGCCACAAGTACAACAGGGTCATACAGCATCTCAATCCCTTCCCCTTTCTTTCATAGCAATAATTCAGAGAGTAATAGGTGTTAGTTAGTATCACGACCATAGGATTCTCGCCTTTGTCCCTCTTGCAAGAAAAGCGTTTACGATCACCAAGTCTACGTGGTCCTCTATATGCGGGAACAAGACTATGTCGTATATCAAGAGTCCGAATACGTCCATGAAGGCCCCCCAATCACCCTACCGGTATAGGTGACCAAGTCTACCTTCAAGGTTAACCCGCGGGATGCTTTCTAGACCATTCCAGCTTTTCTTCCCCTCTCTGATCTCCGACTTAGACATCCTTAGTAACTTAGCGACGGCGGCCTAGGAAGGGTACTACCTTTTGAATAGGTAAGGCAGGGAGCTCGCTAAGGGCATGCCAAGGATCCTTTTGTACTCCCCCAGCGTTGGCGCCAACTGGAAGTCCCTAAAGGTGAAGCACCTGAGAGGTGAGTTGTAATACTGAGTCAAGGCCGACAGAGCTTCCAGTTGCACTTTGATTTTGAGCAAGCCCAAGAGATTGTCATACTTTCCTTCAAAGGCCCTGCACCATTGCCTTTTTAGGCAACTTCCCCATTGTCTCAACGATACGAGGTCAGAAGTTCTAGCATGGATTAGGCGGAGTTTCCGAATCCCATAACCAGTTTCCATAGCCATGTGTCTAAAAATCTTACGATTAGGTATGCTTATGTAATGCAATGTTATGTCTTCTCTCTCCCTTTTATGCCTTATGTATGGGTGCATGCACCGTGCTTTTGACTTCCTTAGAGGTATTCAGGCGCAGAGAGACGATTATGTAACAACAGGGGTAGTGACTGTCACTAATGCAGCGCAAAGGGGTCTCTATCCTCCTATGGGTGATTATGACCTGTGCTAAAGGTTCTAGGGCAATTATAGGATCCTTTCATGGCTTTAATCACACACTGGCCTTTTAGCCACCAGAGCTTAGGACCTTCTTCTGGCACCTTCTACAGACAGGAATAAATCCCAAGGTGTGGATGTCCCCTAAAAGATCATGCTCTGGCTGAGCTATCATGACTGACTGTCTAGAGATAAACTCCAAGAGGAAGGACACTACACACCTGTCACTCACTTATCACACAAGCCCGAGAATAGGACCCTCTTAAAATTTAGCTTGGTGGCAAGTGCCAGTAACTTTTATTCCCCGCCCCTTTTTCCCCCAAGAGGTCAAAAGCACAGTACAACACATATATGGCGTCTACCCTAAGGTGTTCATGTATAATAGCAGGCAATAAAATAACAGTAAGCGAAAATTGAAGTAAAGGTTATGCAGCATGTTATTCATTTGACCAAAGATTGACTCACCTAAGTGTTTTCTCCTCAGTGGAATCGTCATCTGACGTGACCTAAATCGCATCAAGGGCGATTTAGAGGTGGTGTGAAGGTTAGAAATAGAAATTTTTTTATGTAAGCATATGGGATTGGGAATGGCGGTGAACCGATCGTAGTTTAGAAGGATGCCGAACTCACCCGTTTCTAAGGAATCCGACATACTGAGCCAGCATTAGCTCAATCAACCCAGATAGGGTTAATCGAAGCCGATCCAACTCGGGTTGGAGTCGCCACTAGCATTTAATGGTACATTGGAAACCAGGGATGGATAAGGCAAGGTCTTGGGGTAGAGAGTCCAGGTAAGGAGTCGATTACACATGACAATGATGCATCATCCCATCCGCCAACCATCTGGTAGTTACTTTATGAACGACATGCTAAATAACCTTTACTATTTCGATAGATGGAACAGGGGAAGGATTATAGTGTGTGGGATGTTTAACTTGACAAGAGTAGGCCTCTTGCTCCTACGTACCTCATGGTTGGGAGGAATCAAAGTTAACGTAATTCTAGATATAGGAAGTGGGCAGCGGAGTCGGACTTTCCATTAGGCGTCCTTCCTCTCGACTGTGGACTATACTGCAAGTGTAAGGTGTAGGTTCCCACTTGGTCGGACTTTCCTTTAAGTGTCCATCAGGGTTAAGAATGCGGGAGCTAAACTTTCCGTTTGGGCGCTTAGCTCTCGTTTTTTAGGTTCGAAGTCAAGACTATCCACTAGGCGTCCCGCCTCGATGCTGGATTGAGTGTTTGTATACATGCATGCTAGGTTGACTTGGTGACTCGGGGTCAGATGGAATGCACTGAGTGTTAAGGTATGGAGACTAAGACTGACTCGGTTTTTGGTCTAGGCGAGCTATGAGCCTACCATCTGAAGTGTGCTAGACTCGGTTTGGTATCGAGAAGGGTTGTGTAGACTCGGGAATGTATGGATTGAGCTTGACAAGCGGAAAAACCGAGACTGACTCAGTTCTGATCAGTGGCGAACTACATGTTCGCCATCTGAAGTATGTCTAGGGAGGTTACCTATGGCTTGAATGGAGTCTTGGCCAAGAGACTTAATTGGTATCTAGAGATTTGGTTGATGTTTTCACTCGTAGTTAGTCCTTTCGACACCTCAAGTCGTAGTTCGTGCAACAATTCTCCAGCGATTTCGCTCTCTTTTCTTTTGCTTTTCAACTCTTGGCCTTGGGCTCTTCGTGCTGAGGTGTTTTATAGCTTTTGGACAGGGAACAAAGGTGTGCCTAATCTCACCACGTGGAGCTATCCCCAACCTTCTGATCCAGTTTGTTAGCTTTGGCGATTCCCAAATTGATGCTTATTGGTTCCCGTGCTTGATCGTGGCACATTGTCCCTAAATTCGTGGTGCCTTTCGCGGGTAGTGGCTGACCTAGCATGTTCCCTTGTTGTGATTGGCGAAGATCTTGCTTTACTAAAGACAGTGGGACCTCCACTTCGCTGATGTGGTTTTATCAACGACTTTCCCCTCTTTTTGACGGATCCTATGGCTCGAAGCACTTTGATCTTGGTGAAGCTGTGTATTTTTACTAGAATGGCTAATTTCCTCTTATTCTACTGAACTGGGTGATTCCATCGATGCTAAGGTGGAACTTGAATACCTGGTTCAGGCCGCTTTGAGCCTTTGGTCATTTGGGCTACACTTGGGCTTTCTTTCTGCATTTGCCGTCAAGAAAGGTTAGACCTTAGCCTTCTTGGGTCTCTTCCGTGTCACGAGTCGAATTGAGCATGACGCTGGGCTCGTCCTCACTGGGCTGGGGTCAGGTGTGTTATAGGACATCTCGGGCCTCTTCTCTTGGACAAAGCCGGGTTAGCTACTTTTCTGGACGGGTCCTTTCCCAACCCTTTAGGACTTGGATCCTTCTGTTTTTTGGAATTTTTCATAGACCTATTTATTGGGCTGGACAAATTCAGCTGCCTACATATACATTTTGGGCAAAGGATTGTGCTTAAACATTTGTCTCCAAGAAAGGTGCATGAGGATCAAAAGAAAATCAATGTGAAAAGGGAGAGTGAGAGAAAAACTGAGAGTAAAATGAAGAAAAAAGAGAGAAAGAGTGATGTCAAGAAGAGAAAAGTAAGAGGGAAAGAAAAAGTGAAAGAGAAAAGCAAGAGGCGGAAGAAAAGAGAACAGATGGAAAGAAAAGCTAGAGAGAGATTAAAAAAAGAAGGAAACTCTAAGCTTAGGGGTGAGAAGAATTAAAAGAGTTATGTTCATGGAAAACGATAATTGTTTACTAACTCTTATTACTTTCACTTGTCTTGTGAACCTTCTCTTTTTGTAGGTGAGAAACACGCTATGGAGAGGGGTGAACATGGCATCCATGGAAAGCAAAGTTTCGGCCTTCACATTCCAAGAAACATCATGTATCCTAAAGATATTTGTGCCCATGTCCTAAGGAACCCGTTGCCTTATGCTCTAGCTTGTTGACTATAACTTTTATTATTTCCTTGCATGCTTTTTTTAAATTATTTGAACTTTATGGTGTTTTGATGCATGTACAAGGACATTATAAGTTATTCCTCAATGTTTCCTTTGCTTTCAATGGACTATCCTTTACTTGTGTGTGTGATTGGTGTAGCTATAAAAGTAATAGGATGTTGTGTGTTCAAGGAAATGTTTTACCATGCATTTGGTTGGTGATAGGAACCTATGGCCGAAATGAACTCCATGTGATTATAGATGATCTTATTGTGAAATGCCTAGAAATTGTTTGCTTAAATCTTCGACTAGAGGCATTCATTTTGGATATTTATTATGAGTGCTTGAATTCATAAAAATGTTTGGGAATTTCAAATTGTGTAAAGATATTGTTGTTGAGCATTTCCTTTGAATTATGTAGGACAAAAATAACTTATTCCTTACATTTGTTAAAGTATGATAGATTTGACATACCATCTCTTGATGTTAAAAATAGTATTGTGCATCCTTGTGAGTTACAAAGGAGTGTTGTAAACTTTCATAATATCCAAGGAGGATTTGGAGTTGTGATCTTTGACTTAGGTGGAGTTTGGAAATTAATCTTCCTTGACTTCCATTTCTTATCCATTAATCTTTTATGTGACCCATCCTTGTCCTTGATTCCTATAAGTACTCAAGTACTAAATTAGAGGTCAAATTCTCTTCAAGAAGGGGAGGATGATGCACATATGGAGGGGCAAGTAAGTTTTCTTTTAGAGGCCTCAAGGAGGAGGAAACCCCTATAGATGAGGATCCAATAACAAAGGGTAAACTCAAGAAGTTTCAAGGAAAGAAGTAATAAGTTGGCCATAGTTAAAGGTCAAGAGGAAGCACTATGCATATCAATTTTGTATAATTTTTCCAACTACCAAGAATGCATTCTTTATGCTAAAGAAGACTTAAAAGACATAGCAACCCCTGCACTTGAAGGTCCTATGATTAGGGGAAGGCTAAAGAGAACCCAAGAGGAAGTGAACCAAAAGTTGGTCATGCTTAAACGTCAAGAGGAAGTACTATGCGCATCAATTTTGTATAATTTTTCCAGCTTAAAGGTCAAGGGTAAGAAGTTTCAAGGAAAAAAGTCATAAGTTGGCCATAGTTAAGAGCCTAGAGGAGAACTAAGAAGGGATAAGGTCTTTCCCTTAGAAGGTCATGACCGAAGAGCTAAAGAAGACTTAAAAGATCTAGAAACCCCTGCACTTGAAGGTCCTATGATTAGGAGAAGGCTAAAGAGAACCCAAAAGGAAGTGCACCAAAAGTTGGTCATGCTTAAAGGTCAAGAGGAAGCACTATGCGCTTCAATTTTGTATAATTTTTCCAGCTGCCAAGATTGCATTGTTTATGACTGGAGTGACCTTATTTCCCCTGTATTTTCATACTATTTTGAGTACAATTTCAGTATGATAGCTTAGCCTTAGGCCAAATTCCTTTTTAGAACCATTTTTCATTTCCATCACAAACAAACTCGTGCCACTTCCGCCCCCGACATGTTTTGCAAAATCAAACGTATCTAAAGCTACAAACCTCCAAATTAGACAAATGTGATGTCTCTGGAAAGCTAAGAAAATGATCTATAAATTTCTTGTTAGTGATCAAACCAGTTCATACTACTTCAGCTCCAAAAATACATATGAAAGTAACGTAACATAAGAGCCAAGAGGAAGGCTAAGGAGGTTTGCGTTTTTGAGCCATTTAGCTTGCGTTTGGGCATGTTGGGTCTTGGGTTTCAGTTAAGTATCTTAATTAGGATTAAAACCTCTAATTAGGATTAAGGAAGATCTATATAAGACTCCAATATAATTAGTGTATTAACTTTTTGATGAAATTGAATTTGTGCTTAGTACTTTGAGAGCATTTTCTCTGTACTCAACTTGCACAAGAAAATCAATTCTTATCAAGTTTCCATGATGCTTATAGCGAATCTATATAGCTCTTATCTAATTCCAAGGAATTAAGGGCAAATCATCTCTCCCTCAATCTGTTTTATACTTTTCTTCTCTTAATTTTTCAGTTCATGCTTGTAATGGCTAATTTTTCGATTCTACTTAAACTAGGTCATGATTGTGGATTCTAGGATTGCATCTGTACCTACACAAAAAGACGATAAACCAGCAATGTTAAAGCTATTACAACCTTGATAATTGTTGTCAACACAATATCAATCATTAGGTATCCCGTAAGTTTTGTAGTGTAGGGGCCAACCTAGGTCGATTCTCACAAGGACACACTATTACTATCCTTAATCATGTATAGCAGAAACCAAAAACTTATACAGAACAAAAACCAAAACAGCAAAAAGGGGGTTTAGTTTAGAACAGGAGTTGCAGGGCAATTTGACAAAGCAGAATGGATGTTAAACAAATTAAGGAATATCAACTCAAGAATTCAGTCATGCAACCCATTATCTTGGTTCTTCTAAAGAAATATTCAATTTCATATCAACCAACTTAAGTTTCTTTAGATAATCATCTAACATTTGTCCATGTATATTGAGATCACAATCACAGTTCCTAATTAACATGGATTCAAGATCGTATTGGATGATTACAGGTTATCAATCGATTACCTATTAGAAATATCATTCAAAACTTAGTGAGATCACAATCATGAAAATAGATTGAGAATTAGAAAACACAACAACAGAAATTGCATAAGGAAAGTAAAGAATTAAGAGTTCAAACCAGTTGCAATCATGAATCTTGAATTGATAACGAAGTTAGCCTTCCATTTTCCTCATCATAGAAGACTTAGCAACATTCAATCGAAAGAAAATAGAGAAGATGTAGAGAAAATTACAACAGAAAACATGGCAAAGAAAATTTGTGTAAAGAATCGAAAACTTCTCCTACAAGTAACACCTTTCAGGTACCCAAAACCAAGAGTCTCCAACGAGTTTCTAACCAACCAACTAACTAAATAACTCCTCAACTTCCTAACTAAACTTCCTAATGATTACATGCTCAAAAATGCTAAGGAGAATGGACTTGGACCAGCAACTTCAATAACTCAACAAGCCCACTAGTCGGGGAAGGTCCAATTCATAGTGGTACAAAGGCAGTGGCTTCTAGTCCATTTTTGACATTTCGAACAGGGCTGAACTATAAAGAGAATAGTTTTATATCTTTATCTTAGCTTTCGAAGGCTACCAATATTGTCCAATTTGGAGGTTTGTAGCTTCAAATATGACCTGCACAAGATAGCAACCTCATAATGAAAATTAAGTCCGAAAATAAGTAAAGATTAACAACTATCCTCAATTTAACTTAATGACCTACAACTCAACCAATTTGTGATTATTAACCAGAAAATAATGTCAAATATGTTCAGAATAAATCACTATTATGTGCCTCAAACATGTTCTATCAAACCCCCTCTCATCCCCTATACTATTGGGGAATATCACCACATAAGTATTATCATTAATTCTCTTTAGGATCTTAAAGCCCTGTCTCCCCCTAGGGAGATGTTTGGACTTCCTCAAAATTGGGAACCTTTCTTTCCTTAAATAGACCTATACTAAGTCATCTTCCTCAAACATTTTCTCCTTCTTACCCCTATTAGCATATATAGCATATCGGTCCCTCTTCTTTCCTATGTGATCTCTAGCCCTCTCATGGAGCTTCTTAACAAATTGGGCTACGTAAAGCCCATCCTCATTAAGCCTAAAAGCCACATCAGGAAAAGGTAACAAATCAAGAGAGGTCAAAGGATTGAACCCATACACCAACTCAAAAGGAGAATGAGATGTAGCAGGGGATAAGGTTTTATTTCCCACTTCAATTTGTCCATCTATTTATGGATGACAAGTGGTAGAAAAGAGTAGCTTGGTGTCAAGCTTACTCCAAAAAATTCTCCAAAAGTGACTCAAGAATTTGGAGCCCCTGTATGAGATTATGGTCTTGGGAAGACCATGAAGCATCACTACCTCCCTAAAGAAAAGATTGGTCACACCACAAGCATCATCTACCTTATGGAAAGGCAATGGGTCATCTTAGCAAACCTATTTACCACCACAAAGATGGAACCTCAGTCTCCCTTAGATCTAGGTGTCCCTAAGACAAATTCCATAGAAATTTCCACCCAAAGGGAAGTAGGGATAGAGAATAGAGTGTACAAATCATGGGAAGAGACCTTAGACTTTACTACCTTTCTAACCAAGCACCTCTCAGATATATGATGCATATCCCTCCTCATGTGAGGCCAGTAGAAGTGCTTACTCAAGATCTCAAAGGTCTTATGCTCCCTAAAGTGACCCATTAGGCGACCTTCATGTGTCTCATTTACCAACAATCCCCTAATGGAACTTTTAAGCACATGCAACCTCTTATCCTTAAATAGAAACCCCTAGTACCTAAAGAAACCTCCATTGGCCGAATTGACAAAAAGTTCATAGGTCTCCTTTAAATCATCATCCACTAGATACAACTCCTTAAGACACTCAAAGCCAATAACTTGTTCTCTAACATGGCTAGCAAATTATGCCTCCTAGAAAAGGCATATACTACTACATTAACCTTCCCTTGCTTATGCTTTATGACATATGGAAATTTCTCTTGGAACTCAAACCGTTGGGCATGTCTCCTATTTAACTTATTTTAGCCTCTCAAGTGCTTGAGAGATTCATGATTACTATGGATCACAAACTCTTTGGTCAACAAATAATATTGCCACACTTGTAAAGCTCTGACTAGAGCACAAAGCTCTTTATCATAAGTGGAATATTTAAGTTGAGCACCTTAAAGGTGTTCAACTTAATTATTCCACTAAAATATGCTACGGGGTGCCCTTCTTGCAACAACATAACCCTACTCCCATATTGGAAGCATCACACTCCAATTCAAAAGACTTGGAAAAATTTAGGAGTGCTAGGATGGAGCATGAGTGGGCCTATCCTTTAAGACTTGGAAGGCTCTCTCTTGTGACTCTTCCCACTTAACTCCTCCATTCCTTTTTTATCATTTCATTTAAAAGGACAGCAAGTGTGCTAAAATCTTCCACAAATCATCTATAAAAGCTTGTTAGCCTATGAAAAATCCTTACATCACTCATGAGTATCGGTGTTGGCCAACTTTGGATGGCCTTCACATTTTCTTCATCTACTTTGACTCCATGGGAGCCAACTAGAAAACCTAAGAAAACTACTTCACTTGTACAAAATGTGCATTTCTCCAAATTGACATACAATGATTCATTTTTTAGGAGTTCAAGCACTTTGTCATCCACACAAGAAACAAGTATATCATCAAAATAGACAACCACTCATTTCCCTATTAGGCTCCTTAGAACATTATTCATAATTAGCAACAAAAACAAGACTAGCCTTAGCCACGGATTTGGAGACTAAAAATGGCTAAGTAAATGGCCTTTATCTTAAGGCTACCCTATCCTACAAGCTATATAAAAAAAGGTAAAAAGATACATAGTATTCTCAGTCTTATACACTGGCTTTAGGGAAGCTAGTCACACAATATACAATAGGACATTCGTGGCCTTCTCTTGGGTCCTTGAGGGTGGTCAATTGGTGTTTAACTTCCTCTTGGATCCTAATCAACTTTCCCCTAGTGATGGGTCCTTGAACTGTAGGGTTTGCCCTTTCCGTATATGCATCACTAAGATAGAGCACCAAAAATCTTATGGTAGATTGCAATCTTATCTATTTCAAGATGGAAATGAGATAGTATTCTTATAGACCATGTGATAGGCTTTTCCTATAACCTCTAAAAAGTTATGTTTAAGCAAAGTAATAGAAGACGTATGAACCAAATTGTCCAGCGTATCTTGATCAATATTAGGTAATCTTAAGAGAAGTTAACTACGCATTATCATGAAAAAACTACAAAGATACATAGTGTGTACCTTAATATAGTTTCAGATATAACCTGAGTATACCTTGAGATCTTAACCGACATCAAAACTTTTATGTATCTCTCTTTTAGTGATTATTGTACCTTGTCCCCCATCGTAGTTTCAATTTTCCAATTGTCATTACTTCTCACAGGAACGAGTAAAGATTAAATCCTTACAATCCATATGATCTGCTTGCCAATTGTAAACTTGAATATTAAAATTAAATACTATGCATAATAATATATATGCATATTTTTTATTTGTTACCATTTCCATGATCTTATCACAAATATCTTATTTTTCCTATTTAGGTTTTCCTCACAATAAATATGTCACGTACGTGTACGAAGGAAACATTACGAGAAGGAAGCAAATAAAAGCGTCCTAATCTAATTATAAAATGAGTTAATTATATGAATTCATCGTCTAATCATTTGTGTTTAAGAGATAAATAAAGAGATATAATATTTGTAATATAAAATTAAAATTTACTTAATAAAATTTAATTTAAAATACACTATTTACTATCTAGCACATGGGTAATCTTGCATGAAATTGTTTCACCAGTGGTCTCAAGTTCAAACTCAAATATGCACTTGTGCATTTGCATTAGATACTCAAAGAGAGAACTTTGTCACTATCTAACTCGAAAAGAATTACTTACGATAAAGAATATTTTTGGTCTCATACCAAACGATTAGAACCACTTATAGTATAAAGATATTTTACTTTTTATTTGATCATAAATTACTATGTACAATAACAATATTGACTTTTAACCATTAATTCTTAAATCACTAATTGTGAGTGCATTTTATCCTCTAAAATGTGTTTCCTCGTTTTAGTAGTCAAATATCTTTCAGTGACATTATCGAATTAACATGTAAAGAAATTTTCATATCAATTTATTTAATATAGTATAAATTAAATAAAGTTAACTAAAATTCTATATTTTTAATTATTTGTAAATACATAATTAATTAATAATATAAAAGAATTGCATGAAAAATAAAATCAAACTTAAACTCAAAAATAAATAAAAAAAAAATTTACTCGTAGAAAGTATCTATCGCGAAAATCATATTTCGCTCCTCTTAATTCGTTAATGATACACTTTTTTATATTTCCACCTCTTAATTCGTTATAGATACACTTTTATATGCACACTTCCACTACCCAATTTCATTCCTCTACATTTTCCAATTCAAACCATATAGGACCAATCCCGTGAGTTGATTAGGAGTCTAATTTGGGCTTTATTCCACACATAAATGATATATCCGTGTAACAATGTTGACTTGTCCACATAGAAGATGGAACAAGAAATTATCACCCTCCATTGCGGAAGAAACGCATAGTGCCAGACTAGTAGTGGACTTGCAATGTCGTGTATTTTGGGGTGCTTGACTAGCAATGTCGTATATTTTGGGGTGCTTGACAAGCAATGTCGTATATTTTGGGGTGCTTGACTAGCAATGTCGTATATTTTGGGGTGCTTGACTAGCAATGACGATTTTTTTGGGATGCTTGACTTGCGACGACTTACAATGATTTTTAGTAATGGTAATAAAACCAAATAACATAGCTTCTTCTCTGATCCCATCCAATTACCAAACTCTATATAAAGCTATCTAAGAATAGAAATACCATCATGTAGTAGCCTCCAGTAATTATTCCTCATTAAAATGAAGCGTCTTTCTCACATGTTACTTGCATTTTTGCCTATGTATGTAAACATGTTTTCTCTCTTTACATTGCACCCAGTATGGTTTACCCCAAACATGATTGTCTTTGCATCAAAAAATGACACTGATCATTTGGCACTTCTCAAATTCAAAGAATCCATATCCATTGACCCATATGGAATCTTGCTTTCTTGGAATACTTCTACTCACTTTTGTAACTGGGGTGGAATCACATGCAATCATGTGCTTCAAAGAGTTACAGAGTTGAACTTGCGAGGATACAAATTGAAGGGATCCATATCTCCTCACATAGGCAATCTCTCATATATGAGAAACTTCGACCTTGGAAACAATAGCTTCTATGGGAACATTCCACAAGAACTGGGACGGTTGTCACAACTGCAACAACTCTCTGTCGGAAATAACTCATTGGTAGGGGAAATTCCTACAAACTTGACAGGTTGCATTCATCTCAAACGCTTACGATTACATGGGAACAATTTGATTGGAAAAATACCAATCGAAATTGGCTCACTTCGTAAGCTTCAATATTTGATGGTTTATAACAACCAATTAACTGGGAGGGTGCCATCATTCATAGGGAATCTTTCATCCCTAACTGTTCTCTCGGTTGGTGGAAACAACTTAGAGGGAAATATTCCACATCAAATATGTCATCTCAAAAGTTTGGCATTTGTATCATTGTATGTCAACAATTTGACTGGAACATTTCCTTCTTGTTTTTATAATATTTCCTCTCTTACTGTAATATCAGCTACACAAAACCAATTTCATGGCTCTCTTCCACCAAATATGTTTCACACCCTCCCTAATCTCAAAGTACTTGAACTTGGTCAAAATCAAATCTCGGGTTCAATCCCACCTTCCATCACAAATGCATCTTTCCTTTCAATACTTGATATCAAGGGCAACCATTTCACAGGACAAGTTCCGAGTTTGGGGAAGCTACAAGATCTTCAACGTCTATCCTTTTCTTTGAACAATCTTGGTGACAATTCAACTAATGATTTAGAGTTTCTAAAATCATTGACAAATAGTAGTATGTTGCAAGTGTTATCTATAACCAACAATAACTTTGGAGGTCATTTACCAAATTCCTTGGGCAACTTATCCACCCAACTTAGTCAACTATTACTTGGGGGTAATCAGATATCAGGAAAAATCCCTGCGACAATAGGAAATCTATTTGGCTTAATTCTCTTGACGATATATGATAGTCACATTGATGGGAATATCCCAACAACTTTTGGGAAGTTCCAAAATATGCAAGTTTTAGGCTTAATGGGAAACAAATTGTCAGGAGAGATAGGACCATTCATAGGCAACCTTAGTCAACTATTTTTTTTGGAAATGGGAGAAAATATGTTAGAAGGAAATATTCCTCCAAGTATAGGAAACTGCCAAAAGTTACAATACTTAGACCTTTCAAAAAACAACCTTAAAGGAACCATTCCATCGGATGTTTTTAATCTTTCCTCTCTTACAAACTTGTTGGATTTGTCACAAAATTCATTGAGTGGTAGTATACCCGAAGAAGTGGGCAACCTAAAAAATATTGATTTTCTAGATGTGTCGGAGAATCATTTGTCTGGTCACATTCCTACAACTATTGGAGAATGCATAATGTTGGAGTACCTTTATTTGCAAGGAAATTCTTTACATGGAATCATACCATCCTCTCTAGCATCACTCAAAAGTCTTCGACATTTAGACTTGTCACAAAATCGTTTGTCTGGATCGATTCCAAATGTTCTGCAAGACATTTCTTACTTGAAATATTTCAATGTATCTTTTAACATGTTGGATGGTGAGGTACCAACAAAAGGTGTCTTTCAAAATGCAAGTGGGTTGGTGGTGACCGGAAATAGTAAGCTTTGTGGAGGTATACTAGAACTTCATCTACCACCATGTCCTGTCAAAGGTACAAAACTTGCAAAACACCACAAGTTCAAGTTGATAGCCTTAATAGTCAGTGTGATTGTTTTACTTGTCATATTGTCAATGATTCTAACTATCTACTGCATGAGAAAAAGGGGTAAGAAACCATTTTTGGACTCTCTAGCAATTAACCAGTTGACTAAAGTTTCATACCAAAGTCTACACAATGGAACTGATGGGTTCTCAACTACAAACTTGATAGGGTTTGGGAATTTTAGCTCTGTGTACAAAGGAACTCTTGATTTAGAAGACAAAGTTGTTGCCATAAAGGTCTTAAACCTTCAAAGAAAAGGAGCTCACAAGAGTTTCATTGTTGAATGCAACGCACTTAAAAATATTAAACATCGAAATTTGGTTCAGATTTTAACTTGTTGTTCCAGCACAGATTACAAAGGTAAAGAATTTAAAGCTCTAATTTTTGAGTACATGAAAAATGGAAGCTTAGAGCAATGGTTACGTCCTGGGACATTATGTGCAGAGCATCCAAGAACATTGAACCTTGATCAAAGATTAAATATCATGATTGATATTGCTTCTGCATTACATTATCTTCATCATGAATGTGAGCAATCGATCATTCATTGTGATTTAAAGCCAAGCAATGTCCTTCTTGATGATGACATGATTGCTCATGTGAGTGATTTTGGCATAGCAAGACTTCTCTCAACTATTAATGGTGCCACTTCTATGCAAATAAGTACAATTGGAATAAAGGGGACTATTGGCTATGCTCCTCCTGGTATGTTCTAAACTCTTGAATCGGTGTTTCTTTTTTAATTCTCCTATTTTTGGTGAAAACATTGTATTTACTTATTACAAAATATTAACAACTTTTGCTATATATCTTAGAGTATGGAGTGGGTTCTGAAGTATCTATGAATGGCGACTTGTACAGCTATGGGATTCTTATGTTGGAAATGCTTACCGGAAGAAGACCTACAGATGAAATCTTCAAAGATGATCAAAATTTACATAATTTTGTGAAAAAATCATTTCTTAATAATCTTTTCCAGGTTTTGGACCCATCACTTGTACCAAAAGAAGGAGAAGCAACAATAGCAGAAGAAATTAGTCAGAATCTTACTCCAATTGTTGAAAAGTGCTTAGTTTCACTATTTAAGATTGGACTTGCATGTTCAATGGAATCACCAATAGAAAGAATGAATATGGTGGATGTCACTAGAGAGATAAACAAAATCAAAATAGCATATCTTTCTGGTAAGATAAATGAAAAATGAATTAATTCTCCACATATTACTAAAGGACAAATATAGACGGGTCACATTGTTGCTACTGTCAAATTTAATAACAATTTCGTTTACAATAATATTATTTTGTTCTTTGTTTATTATTTTTATTTTTTGAATTATTTCACACATATGAGTTTTCTTTTTCAAACTTGAAATTATAATAATACCAAGATTTCTATTTTCTTAATTGCATATGAAGTTGGCTTCGTCTTTAATTACCTGATTAATTGCTTATATAATTACCATTTCATTTTCTGTCATTTTATTATGTATTTCAAAATTCCCAAAACTACAAAGCTAACTGGATTTTTATTGAATTTCAGGTGTTGATGCTTGATAATCAAAGTTGAGGTCAAAAGGCATACTACTTCAAAAACTTATGTGTTTGAAGTATGACGTGTTGTTTAATCTTACTATACCCTTCAAGTGATATCTATCATATACATAATGTATGTAATAATTCATACTGTAGTCATATCAATGCATCAATGCATCCTTCAAGTGATATTTATTATATACGTAATGTATGTAACAATTCTTCTAAGTAATAGACTTATTGTACTCCTTTTGTTTTTATTTCCAGTGATTTTTCAAATTTTAATGCATATCATCAAAATGATTTCAAACTAAATCTATATTTGAAGAAACAAAAAACACACAAGAAGAGAGATTGAATTGTGGATGATTTTTATGAAGTTTTCTTAAATGCAAGGATATATATAAGTTTTTAAGCCCTGTCCAGACAGACTATCCAAAGATGTGTAGAACAAAAACAAAGAGAAGGAAAGAGGAAAAATAACACAAGGACTTTATCTTAATTCACTCTTCTACAAGAATTGCATCCAGTCTTTTCAACTTGAACGATTTATCCACTAAAGTCAAACTAACTTACAAACTAAGTATTCTTTAATACTTAGCTTGTTGAGGTTATCTCGAAAACAAAAGAGTTTTTACAAAAGATAATTCATTAGGTGAACATATAGCAGTTACAAAAAAGGCTTTAAATTTTCTTAGCAAAGCAAATAAAAAAGTTTTTCACTAAAAACTTTTCTAAGACAGTCATATAAAGAGCATGAAAGATGGTGAGTTTTTATCTCATTTTTTCTGTGTTTCGTCACTTCTTCTTCTCGAAGACTTGTTCAATAATATATATACGTGAGAAATAAAGATGTTGTTCTGCATAGAGAGATATCTTCTGCATATGCCAAAGAGATGTCTTTTACATAGGCTTATCTTCGACAGAGAAAAAGGTATGTCAAAGAAAATGTTTTTTCTTTCCTTAACCATGTTATCTTTGCTTGATAAAATATGTTTATTTGTTTGTTTCTTTAACCATAAAAGCCTAATCAAAACTCTCTTATATCAAGGTTAACTTGTTTCATCATAACTTGAAAAGGAAGTCTTTACTACTCTAAATAACGAAGCATAGTAGAGCATAACACATAAAATATGAATGTTATACAAAACTTTGAAAAGATATACGTTGAATCAAGAGTATATACATTAAATAGCAAGTTGTGTGATATCATAAGCATATAAAATAAGAAAAACTTTACGCTCAAGAAGCTAAATATTTTATTCGACAAAGTTTCTCTTTTGGATGAAGTTTTCTATGGACGATGGAATGTTTGGACATGAATAAATAAACTTGTTAAGAAAACAATTTTTATTTATATGTATACAATCCATACTTCCATACTTCGATGACTTTGTTGTTTTCCTGAAAACTAATTACATAATCAAAACATTAGTCATCATTCTCTAATCATAATGTTTGTTATCATCAAAACATTTTGGTTATTTTGAACACATAAAATATGTTCTAACAATATTCACCGTACCAAATTTTATTTTTTTAATCTATCAACTTGTCTTTAATATCAAGAGACTATCTAGTAGAGAATTTTTTTATAACTTGATTTTTCATATATGAAATTCATAAAGTTGAAAAGATGGTAAAATATGTTTTTCGTCCTTCTAAAATAATCAAAATTCAGTTTTTGTCCCTCCGAAATTTTGAGTCTAGTTTTGGTCCCTCAAAATACAAATTGTGTTATTTTTTATCCATGTATCTAACTTCGTTAACAAAATGCTTATGTGGCTAACAGAGTTCCATGTCAACAGTGCACATGTGGATTTTTTTGTGACATGACATTTAAATGATTGTCACGTGGCACATCATTTTTTTCGTCCCTATAAAATTTAAAGTATGATTTTAATCTCTATAAAAATTAAAGTTTAATTTAGTCTTCATAAAATTTAAAAGTTTGATTTTAGTCTTCATAAAATTTAAAACCTTGATTTTAGTTTTCATAAAATTTAAAACCTTGATTTTAGTCTTCATAAAATTTAAAAGTTCGATTTTAGTCCATATAAAATTTAAAGTTTAATTTTAGTCTTTAATTCAATGTTTCATTTATTAACATTTTCACCTCATCAACAATATCACATAAAACTACTATTAGGAATTAAAGGCATAAAACCTTTTATGCACACTATCTAACAACCTTAGCTAACAAAGTTTCAAATTTTTTATTGATCTAATCTTGTCCGTGATATTATCGGACTTGATTAGGTTGAGTTCAAATTCAAATAAATGACCTTAACAAAGTTTTAAGTTGGGTAAGAATAAAGATCAACTCGCCCCTACCAATAATATTATGAAATTATGAATTTAATGTCATTTTTTGTTTAACGTTCCTTAATATATTACATTAAAAGATAAAATAATATAATTTAATTATACAAGTTTAACAATGAATTGATCACAATTAGATTATTAAACCTTAAACTATTATCTTTATCAATTTAATGATCGATCTAATTTTGAAAATCTTGACTCAAATTATTGTTATTTATTAAAGATTAATGATGAAGGTGAAACTTAGATCATGTGACCTTATACAACGATAAAGAATGACTAAATTTTAAATTGAACATTAAAACCTTGGTTTGTAAGACTATTTAGTAACTAACAAAGTTACAAGATTTGTTTCATATTTTTTTTAGTAGTAGAGTCTTGCATAAGTTATTGAAATAGAGTTCTAATTTTTAGAACTTTGTTAGCTACTGAAGGATATTAAATAATGTGCTTAATAAATTTTACGCATTTAATTCCTAATAGTAGTTTAAAAGATATTGTATGATATTGTTGGTGAGGTGAAAGTCCCAATAAATGAAACTTTGAATTAAGGACTAAAATCAAACTTTATAATTTATAAGAAATAAAATTAAACTTTTGAATTTTATGACAACTAAAATCAAACTTTTGAATTTTATGAGAACTAAAATCGAACTTTTAAATTTATGAGAACTAATATCAAACTTTAATTTTTATAAGAATTAAAATCATACTTTAAATTTTTAAAGAGACGAAAAAAATCACTTAACACATGACAGTCATTTAAATGTCACATCATCCAAAAATTCACGTGTATATTTTTGACATAACACTTTGTTAACCACGTCGATATTCCGTTAACGGAGTTAGACACGTAGATAAAAAATAACACATTTTGTATTTTGAAAAACTAAAACCTAATAAAAAAATTTGGAGAGATAAAAATCAAATTCTAACTATTTTAAAGGGACAAAAAATATATATATTTGTTCTCGTCTACAAGCACAAGTAGTTGAATACAAGTGGTTACTTTTCGATCTGCCTCGAAACAGGGTCTAGTAAGATATATATACTATGGGATATACGTGGAGGGTTACTTGTGTAGCAAGCTACTTCCTAACCGAATCTAACTGACTTAACGAACTCTTGGACTGCATGCCTCTTGGAGCAAATAATAAACATTAGTCAGACCCAATGTATGGGGATGATGGCCAATCCGAAGTCCCTTCTCTTCAAGCACCTCATGGGATCAGGAGGTCCCTCTTAGTGGACTTAGGCCAGATGGCCTATCAGTACAATATTTTATCCTAAAAAATTTCATATGAATTATACAAATTAATGAGAATTTTTTTAAGTACAAATTAATAAAGATAAACCCAAAGTACATGAGCCAAAATAAAAAGTGGACGACGTCCATCTAAGCCGCCCCAGCGACAGCATATGCTTTATCGAGACATTCAATCAATCTCTTTAGCCAATTGCTATATACACCCCTCCTTTATACTGCTACATTTCCTTTTCTTCGTTTTTTTTTTATTTTTACAAATTAACCTGTGAATACACTACCATGTCTATTCTTCTTCCTGCAAGCCACACATTTGCCTTCCAGATGGCCCAACCTCAACCTGTGACGTCAAAACAACCTCGTTGTGCCTCTCTTGGAGCCGTTCGGTGAAGGCGTCGCCAGAGCTGGTGCTCGAGGTCTTGAACAAACTCAGCAACGCTACTTTTCTCGCGCTTTGGTTATTCCGTTGGGCCAAGAAGCAAACCAGGTTCAAGCACACCACAGAGACCTTCCACATTTTGATCGAGTCACTAGGTAACATCAGACAGTTCAAGATGATTTGGACTTTGGTGAATGACATGAAGCCGAAAATTGTTGACTTCTGACACTTATTCCCTGGTTTCTCGATGTTCTGTGTAAATCTAAGTGTGTTGAGAAGGCACTCTAGGTGTTTGATAAAATGCAGCACTTAAGGTTGGAGCCTGATATCAAGTCCTACACCATTTTACTAGAAGGGTGGAATCAGCAGCAAAACTTGTTGAGGGTCAATGAGGTGTGTAGGGAGATGGAGGATGTGGAGTTTCAACTTGATGTTGTTGCTTATGGGACAATCAACAATGCTATTGTAAGGCTAAGAAATTTGATGAGGTCATTGGGTTCTACCATGAGATGCAAGCTAAGAGTGTGAGGCTAAGTGCCCATGTGTATTGTACTTTGATTGATAAAAGATTGGATGAAGATTTTGAGTTTTTTGGGGTATCAAAGACTAGTGGTTTTGCACCGGAGGCTCCCACCTATAATATTGTTGTTGGTATATGCGAGTGGATGATGCTTATAGGATGGTTGGTGGGATGAAAATCATGTGGGATTGGTCCAAATTCTTCTCGGAATGCATATGCTCTCCATGTTAATCTGTTTTGCCTTGTGCCATGAAAGTAAGTTAGATGAAGCGTGTAAATACTCTCAACAAATGTTGGATGTGGGCATTTGGCCTCCTGCCAAAATGTTTTCCTTGAACCAAGCTCTAATTGATGTGAGGATGAAGAATACTGCCATGGATTTCGCTTTGGAAATTGATAAACTCAACAAATCTGCATTAGTTGCTTGACAGGAACGCATTCCAGGAATGGATGGTGTGAAATTTTGATGTGATCGTGCAAAAATTGTGTCTACCTCTGTTAAATGAGTCTTTTTCCATAACAAAGTTAAATGAGTCAATTAATTCAACCAAAAAATATCAGACAAATTAATTAAAAATAGATCTTAAATTTACACAAATTTTACACATAAGCACAAAACCTACAAAAATTTTGTTTATATCATTGCTTAGGGATCACATGATCGTCAGCAATCCTTGGGTGATAGAGAAATGTCTCAAAAAAAAAAAAGAAACAATTTCAATTTGACCTTGTACATGTTGATTGAAAATTTCAATCGTATCAACGATATATTAATGAATTATCTGATTTAGAAAATATAATATATATATATATATATATAAAAAACCTAATTGAAAGATATTTTCAAAAAAAAATAATATCAACATACATGTTAAATATGCATTACATGTTACTTAAACAGTGAATCTCTCAGGCATTACATCAACTCATACATTATTTCCTTTAGACACATAAATAGGTTAAGATAGGTTTTGCTTAAATAATTCTAACATACATTATTTCCTTTAGACACATAAATAGGTTAAGATAGGTTTTGCTTAAATAATTCTAACATGTTTTGCATAAATAGTGAATCTCTCATGCATTACAACATTATATGTATCAAAAATTATTTTTAAGGCATGACCTACCATTTTTAAAAGTCTAATCTAGCTTATTAACTTATTTAAAAGTCTATTTTATATTAAGACATTCAAATAAGCCAATAAAACTAGTTTTTAAATAAGTCAATAAGTTACTAATAAGCCTATTAAATATATAAATGTGATATTATATTAAATTTTTAATTATATAGGGAGGAATAAATAGACTGACCTGTTGGGTTTATATATATATATATATATTTTAAGGGAGTGTGTCAAGTGAGAAGGGTATTATAATGAAAGGATAACATAAATAAATCTCAATCATACAACCATAAATGATAATTTGAATTAAATCACACAATTATATATATATATATATATATATATATATATATATGTGTGTGTGTGTGTGTGTATGTGTGTGTGTGTGTGTGCTATTTTCCTTTTATTCCTTCCATTAAAAGGTAGTACAACATATAGTTATGTGCGCAACACAGCAAGCGTAGAACCCTAATATAAAAGAGGGTTCTTATACTACTTGGTAGAAATAATTTATTAGGAATGTGCGTTTATTGTTTAATCTAAAAGATTTTTTAGGGAGAAGCAATACAAATACAAAATATACATATTTTAATAACAACATGTTCACCCATAAAATCTATATCATATTGGATTATTAAGGATATGATAAATATTTAAATTCATTATTGGTTTCTAATCCAAGCATTATTCAACAATTGTTGCAGAAATTTTGTGGCAATCAACCATGAGCACGAACAAAAGAAATTGATGACTTTATAGTTCTTTCTCAATTGAATCTCTTAAGTTCTTGATGGAACCTTAGTTTCTCCTCAAATGGAAAAAAAGGAATATAAATTTTTAGTGATTAAGTATATTGATGATCATAATTTTCTCATGGTGTGTTAACCTAAAAGTGTTCTTATCATCTCGTGATGGGTCAATATTACTATGTGCTCATTTAAGTTCATAACATCTTATTTAGTAGTAAAATAGATTCACTTAATTTGATCACATAAAGTAAAGTTCATCAATGATAAATAGCTAATATAATTATTTTATAATATTAACTCACATTAATTATTGGAAAATAAAACTTCAACAAAAAGAGGTATACATGAGGGATAATCTACTTAATATGAAAGACAAGAAATATATTAGAAAATACATAATAATTTTTATGAGACTTAAAATATTAATCACATTTTTTAATTACACTTCCAAAAGTCCATGGGTGTATTTGATACAAACTAAGGTATACAAGGAGAGCAACACAAGATAAATACTTAAATACTTAAGTTATAGGATAACTTTATGCGATATACATTATTTGGTGGATAATAGACAATACAAGCATAAATATGTTAAAATTACTAGAATACCTTTTTAATATCAATTATGTCAATACAATTCATATTATCTTAATATTAAGATGATAGTAATAACAACGATAATAAAGGTATAGTGGTAGCTACAACAAGAAAGGAGGTGGTGATGATGGCTATAGAACAATGGCAACAAAGGTGGTGGTAACAATGGTGGTCAAGAAGAGAAAAGAGAGAGAAACTTTAGTTATTAAATGAGAAATAAAAAAATTGATATTATTTTTATTTTTTGAGTATTTTGTACATAAGACAAAAGGTTGTCCCATGATTTTTGGAGTAACAAAAAATTGAGTTTTCGTCCTATTCATCTTCACTTTATTTGTGTTGTCTTATGGTATTTTTCTAAATCAAACATGAAATTATTTTGTATTATCTAGTACTATGCTTTTTAACAAAGACCCTAAACATCAAATAAAATGAGACAAAGTGAGTAGTTATTAACTTATAGTTTGCTTTTGTTTTGTTGAAAATTAATCTTCTAATTGTTAACTAGTTAGGTCATAATTCAATTAGAGTGTATTTGGTAAGAAGGGAAAAAATATGTGAGAAATAAGATGAATGAAAACGGATAGGAGAAAAATAAGGACAATAGAAATAAGAAAAATAGAATAGATTCAAGGGATGTTTGATTTGAAAGAAATTAAAAAAATAAGAAATAAAAATAATTTATTTAAATAAAATAAATAAATAAATTTTGAGACGTAGAAATAATATAATTGATTGAAAATTGACTCTAATAAATTATAAATAAATAAAAATAATACATCGTTCACTTGAAAAATAACATAATTATTATATTTGTACTTGAAATTCCATTTTGAGTAGAGCGGACAAATATGACTCAATTTCTGACCAGGCTTAAAAAATCATGACCTAAATAAAATCAAATTAATTTGTTTCCATCAAATGAACTAGGAGAACCTATAAAAAAAAGCAAGTCAAAAAATTATCAAGCTTATTTGATCCAATATTTTTTATAAATTGTACGTGTATCTTTAAGGAGGAAAAAAAAAAAAAACTAAAGTGATTAAGTCTGACAAGTCATAAAAAAAAAAAAATAACCCACATAGATTTTACGGTGAATCAAGCAAGCCTATTTTTCATCTTAGGTTAGTTAGGTTAGATCGAGCATCTCTTTTCTCGAATCTAATTTTGAGATGTTTGAAAAAAAAAATATTTGAAAATAATGAAAATTGATTATTAAGAATGTCATGATTCTAAAAATAATTATTATTTTTTGAAATCGATTATTTATACATATATATACACGTTCATTATCAATGATACTAATCAATTGTTTTATGTAATTATTGCGGTGCCGTTTAATTTCCGTTCAGTTTTACCAAACAAGCTAATTTTTTCATCACTTTTCTATTTCTTCTCCTCTTTTTAATCTTTCTTCTATTTTTTTATAGCAAACACACGTTAATGTTTCTCGGGCATGGCAGAACCCATCAAAGCCCATATCCAACCATTACATATAAGAGGATAAAAGATTGGCTCAAAAAAGGGGATGTAGTTTCAGGCCCAGTTGGCAGGGGTTAGTAGCCAATACTGGTAGTTTTATCATGGCACCCTTTGTGTTCAATCAAATCAAGTTTGGCAGGCGCAAGAGCAAAGCATGAGTTAGAGCAAAAATAAAAAATTAGTTCAGAAAAATAACTTTACTAACTTAAAAAATCTAATTAACTTAATTAAATATTCAGTCAAAGATTCAAATATAAAAGAAACATTATTATTTATAAAGTTTTAAAACTATGGTTATTGAAATTGATTTAAGTTTGGTCAAATTAGAAAAATAAAATTCAATTCTCCAATCAGTGTCGAGTTTATTTGAATTGAATCAAAATTAATTTTGTCAATCCTATTTATTGGTTGCCTAATTATACCCCACTCTTTAAACACTGCTTATGCTTAAAATTAATCCATAACGAAATGTTAAAAACAGTATTTAATATTCTCATATATATATATATATATATATATTACGTGAGTGTCATCAAATAAATGTGTTTTTATTTATGCACCAAAAAATAAATTAGTTTTTTTATTTTATGAGTCTCATTTTTAAACTAACTAAACTAAAATAAATTTCAACTAATAAAAAATAAGATAAAAATAAAGTATTAGATAGTATATTACTTTTTTTTATTCACTATAATTAGAATTTTTGGATCCTAAGTGAGACCTCAGGGTAATCTCCCGGATTTTGTTCCTTTGAGTCAAGTGAAACTAATCCTTGATTTAGATCTAGTCACTCTTAAAATTCATTGTCACTTTCCAAAAATGTATTATATGAAAATTGAACATAGATAGTTAATCAATTAATCTTTTAACTTGTGTTTTGTTTATGATAAATGTTTATTTATATAATAAAATTCATAATAAATAATTTTTAAATAATTTAAATATATTTTTAATCTTAATAAAATAAGTGAGTTTTGATTTTAATTCTTATAAAATTTTTTGTTTGATTTTTATTCCTTTAAATTTTGAAATTATGATTTTTTATGTTTACTATTATGTGACACTCATTACCTAACTATATAGTCAATGAAAGACAAAGTAACCATCACAAGTCTCACCCACTAATGTATGTAGTACCATCTTAATCTATGATATCTTTTAAAAAAAATCTAAATGCCTAAAATAAATATTATTTATCTATCTCAAATGAACATTAAAGACTAAAAATAATTATTTCAAATTTAAGGGATAAAAATTGAAAAAAAAATATTTTACAATAACTAAAATCAAAATTCGTTTATTTTATAGGGATCAAAATAAGTAGTTTTAAATGTTAGAATGATAAAAATTAAACAAAAAATTTTACAATGACCAAAATCAAAATTCATTTATCTTACTATAACTAAAAACATATTTAAAATTTTTTAAATATATAAATTATATTTTTGGATGTATAGTTAGCAATTTAAATTATGATGAAAGATTGTTTCTAATTATTAATCTTTTTGAAAAAGATATTAAAATTTAATTTAAAATATAAATAAAAGATGATAAATTGAAATGGATAGACTATTAAAAAAAAAGTTAAATATATAAAGATTAAAAATAATAAGTTAATATGGTTCAAAAATTATTACTAATAATTGTAAGGATAATAAGAAGAAAATTATTAAAACCTAGGAATTCTACAATTTTTATAAAATATAATAAGAGAAAAAATTAAGTATTGAGTAGGAAATGAGAAGAGTGTAAAGAAATAATGGGTAATTTTTAAAATAATTAAAAAGTAAAATAGTCATAACAAAAGAAAAATATTTCTTTTTATATATTGTTATAAATATGTAATTAACTATAAATTATGAATTCTAATTTATTTATATACAAGAATAAATAAGCAATTTTGGTTGTGGAAGCATATTCCATTCCATGAACCCTTTTTTGAACTCGACATTGAGTCACATGTGTAGCTTCTCAAAAGGGGTAGGGTCAGGTACCTGTCTCATTCCATGCATGTGTATCTAACTATGGTCAATTCCACATTGATCTCAGCTAACCCAGCCATCACCACCATCATATCATATTTTATTCTAAATATTGGTTGGTGGGTTGTTGGTAACTCTTGGTGTTATAAAAGGGAGCACGTGATGTTCCTATTTGCCTATGATGCACAATGTTAATGTACCTCCTTGTATTCTCCATTATCACGACATCTTGTGGGGACCCTCCCCCACCTTGAACCGTACGAAAATCTCTGCGGTTTCTTATTTACACCTAAACTACAGTTTTTAGCTTGCAACTTAAAATGACCCTTCAAGCTTTTCTTTGGGACCTCCCGTGTTTAAAAGTCTAAATTGCAATATCGGTTTTCTAACATTGTATGCGATTTTAGTTTTTAAGCTTTTTTAGTTAATTAAATACTTGCATTTTTTAAAATTAAGCAAGTTTAGTCTTTTCGTTAATTTTCGTTTGCGTGAAATCTTTAAATTGTTATCTTTATTCAAATATGCAAACGGTTTTCGATAAATTTGGGATATAAATGATTTTAAAGGTTCAGAAGTAAGAAATTTAGTGGAAATATGATCAAAAATTGCTGGATTTTATAAAATGTAAAATTGGGATTTCATAAGGGAAACTTTTTTAATTTTTGGTGAAAATTGATAGTAGAAGACAATATAATTCATAAAGATTTTTCTTTTGCATAAAAAAATTCATAAAGACTTTGAGTAAAAAAAATAGAATTCGAAGGATTTAGGTAAAAGAAATTCGATGAGAAATCAAAATTGCTCTTTTGAAATAAAGAAACTTAATTACCTTTAAAAAAAAATAGAGGACTAAAATTATACATTTTAAAACAGAAGAGGAAAAAAATGCGATTAAATCTATTTAAAAGATAGATTTAGATCCTAAATTAAGGAGATGTTCTTTAAAAAAATAAAATACAATAATAATTATGGATTAAAAAATTAATGATGGAAATGGTGATAAAATTAAATATATATATATATATATATATATATATATATATATATATATAATAAATTTATAAATTAATTATAATTTTAATCCTTAATTTTTTAATTAATGATTACTATTGTACTTTATCTTTTATCATAATTTGAGAGGAGTTAAATCCTTAAAAGTTACATTAGGTTTCAATTAATTTGAATCAAGTAAGGTGAACCCATTCTCTTAGAAATACAAAAATTTCTTAAGAGACAATAAAAAAAATAAGAGAAGAAATTTGATTTCTATATCGTTATTTTTCTATGCATCAAAGGTATCTCTTATTGAGCATTTGGAAAACAATCATTTACATTTATAAATGCATGTACGGCCAAATAATAGGTCAATGAAGCTATAAAAACCTTATATTTAGCATTATAAGGGATTATTTTTACTTTTACCTCTTGACTTCGTTAAAACCTTACAAGTGAATCCCTCCATCTGTTGTCGATCTTGGAGAACTTCCAACAATCACCATTATAGATTAACCCTCCAAATTCTACCGTTAATATCATCCTTTGTGAAACATGAGATCAATCCTTCACATATTCGAGCTAAACAATCATATCTATTAAGTACTAGTAAACCCGTTTAATTTATTAAAAGATAATAAACTATGTTGCATTAATTATTCATTTTGAAATATTCGTTTAAACTACACTGTTAAAGCTACGAATGATGACATATTGATCTGTCGGGTCTATATATATAGTTTTAAAAAAATTACTTTCCAACTTATATAGTGTGTGTGAGGAATTATGTGAGTCAACTCATTAAGCTGGTATTAGTTTTAAGTCAACTCTTTAATACACTAAATTTTTTAACTAAAAAAAAGTTGAAATGATATTATAATATTAGTTTAAAATATAGTAAATAGAATACGGATATTTATTTGTGATAAATTTATTATGTTGTTAACGTAATTATTTTATGAAATTGGTGGGATAAAATAAACCCACACATACACATATAAAAAACCTTAGGCGGTGTAGCTTTAGACGGTGCAATATAAATGCTTAGCTTTAAAGTAGCATGGAGATGTTGCTAAATGCAGTGCAGCCTTTTTCTTTGCTGCTTGCAGTGCAGTGCAGTATTTCAGTTGGCATATTTGACATTGTCTCTCTTCAATTAAATATATATTATTTTAAATATTTTTTAATAATTTTGTAAAAATATATGTTATTTGTTCTTTATTCGAACAATAATTAATTTTTACATTTTTATGAGTTATTAATTTTGAATTTTGTGAAATTGTATATTAATATATTTGGACCATTCATAAAATATTTTTATAGGAGTATTATGTTTTTAGTGCATCACTTCTAGAATTATTATCAACTATATATTGCTTGTGTGGCACAACTAATTGTTGTTATATATTCTGCTTTGCTTGTTGAAAGTGCAACAATGGATTATTTCTTTGAAGATCATTACATTACACCAAAGTTCAAATGAAATGCATACTCTAATGTACTTTTTTTTGTTTCTACATCTCCAAATCAATCACTGTCTATATACCCAACAACTTTCACACCTTTGTTATTAACATAAAAAAAATTATCGGTCATATATAACGAAAAATTTTCTTAACTCCTTATAGATGACAAACACAAGGCTCTTCCATGAATATGCTAAGTAAACTAACTCCTAATACTATATTTGGTCTAGTCACTGTCAACTATCTAAAACTTTTAATCAAACTTTTGTATTGAGTTACATCCACCCTTTTTCTTTCACTCTCTTTTGTTAGCTTCAATTTTTCTTCAAATGATGTGAGAATTGGCTTTGAATTGTCTTGAACTTTTTCAAAACATCACTTGCATACTTTTTTTGTAAGATAAAAATTTCATCATTCTGATACATGACCTCAATATCAAAAAAATAAGACATTAGATATAAATTTGTCATTTCAAAACAACTTATCATGACCTCCTTAAATTCTATAATCATTTTTATATTATTGTCAATGAAGATTATATCACTAACATAAAGGCACACGATAAGAATATTTTCAAGATCAACAAATTTAACATATAATGTGTGCTCAAAAGGACATCTCACAAAATCACGTTGCACAAAGTAGGAATCAATTTTCTTATATCATGCTCTTGGTGTTTGTCTCAACCCATACAAGTTTTCTCCAATCTATAGACTTTATCTTCTTTTCCTTTAACTACATATCCTTCAAGTTGTTCAACATATACTTCTTCTTCCAAAATATCATTCGAAAAAGTAGATTTAACATCCATTTGATATATCTTCTAATTATTTTGAGTCAAAAGGGAAGTAATCATACAAATTGTGTCTAATCTTGCAATAGGAGAAAATACCTCAAAGTAATCAATACCTAATTTTTGTTTATATCATTTTGCAACTAACCTTTCTTTATAATGATCAATTTCTCCATTGGGATTTTACTTTGTCTTGTACACCCACTTGACTTCAATTACCCTTTTATCTGCTAGCAAATTTGTTAACTTTCATGTTTCATTCTTCTCAATAGCATGAATTTGACCATCCATGGCTTTTCTCTAATTCTCATCACTTGAGGCTTCTTCAAAGGTCACTAGCTCATAATATGCAAATAAAGCAAAGTTGATAATCTCCTCATCATATAGGTAATTATCATTACCCATAACATAATCCTACAATCTGACTGGTAGTTGACGATGAATTTGTGGACTATTATATGACTCTGGTTCATCAAGAATTGAATCTACTTTTCTTTCATTTTCTTCATAGTTATCAAGAATCACCATCTTCTCCTTTTGAGGATTTGAGGACCAGTCTCACATGGCTTTCTCATCAAACATCACATCTCAACTAATAATCATCTTTTTTGTCTATGGATTGTTAAGTTTGTATATCTTTGAATTTGTATTGTATCCAATGAAAATACACTTGTCACCTTTGTTATCTAGTTTCTTCCTGAGTTGATTAAGAATATAAGCATATGTTATGCATCCAAAAGCTCTGAGGTATTTGATTAATGGTCTCCTTCCACTTGAAGCTTCTTCGGACATCTTGTCACAAACACTTTTTTTGTTGGGAACCTATTCAAAATATAGATAACAGTAGCAACTAGTTCTACCAAAAACTCTTTAAACATTTGTTTAGCCTTCATCATGCATCTCACTATGTTCATGATTGTTTTGTTCTTCCTTTTAGCAACTTCATTTTGTTGAGGCGTGTATCTAGTTGCCAATTGATGTTGTATTTTATACTGCTCAAAGAAATTTGTACATGCAAGGTATTCTTGGCCTATGTCCATTCTTAGTACTTTGATTTTGTATCCACTTTGTTTTTTGAAAAATTCCTTAAATGTCTTAAAAGTGTTACAAGTTTCTAATTTCTACTTTAAATAGTATACCTAAGTCTTTCTGCTCAAATTATTAATGAAGGTAATAAAATATTTGTTGTCACCATGTGTTGGTATCTCAACAGTATATAGATCTAAATGAATCATCTCTAGTATCTTTTTCTCACCCTTCAAGACTTATTAGTTAGAAATGATTTTTTGTGCTTCTTCCCAATCTCACATGTCTCACATACTCCATTAGAAATATTTTCAACAGGCAAACCAAACACATGTTCTTTTCTTAAAAGATAATTTAATCCAGAAAAATAAAAGTGTCCAAAATACATATGTTATAACCAATCATCATTTGGAATTACAAAATTCAAGCAAGAAAAATTTTCTTGATGAAATTTTAAAGGGAATACGTAGTTGGGAGTCATCTTTACCTTGGCAATGGATCTTCCATTCCTATCAATCAACGTGCAGTAGTCATGATGAATATGCATGTTGTAACCTTTCTTTGATAGTTGTCTCATAATCAACTAGTTGTGATGAAGATCAAGAGAATTAAAAATGTCATAGATGAAATTTGGGAACCATCCTTCAATCTTATAGTAACTTAGCCTTTCCTCAAAATATGAGTATTCGTATTGTTTCCAAATTTTACAATAGATTTCATTGTTTCATCTAAAGCAAAAAATAACTCATGCTTCCTAGACATATGATTGCTACACTTAGTATTCAAATACCAAATGTTTTCATCTTCTGAAAATGTATTACTTTCCGAAAATAAATTTTGTGGGTTATCATAATTCTCACCAATATTTTGATATTGATTTTCTGCTATGTTTACATGATGTTTAAATCTACAATCTATAGCTTTATGTTTGAATTCCCTATAATAGAAACAATTAAAACTTGTTCTTTCCTAATAGTTGTTGACAAGTCATCTTCCTCGATTAGAAAAACTAAAATTGTTTCCACATCTTTTTTTACTATATGATATAAAGTTGTTGTCTCTTCCTTGATTGAAATTGCCACGTCCTCTTTTTCTATAATTTCCTCAACCTTTACCTTTGTAATTTTCTCTTCCTCCATTATTGAAATTATCACGACCTTTACCTTCTGTACTTTAACTAGACTCAACATCATTGTTAAGATTCACATTACTCTTCAAAGCTTCTTCATTTATTTTTTTTTTGTTTTCTTCAAAATACTGCTTAAATGGATTTCAATACTTCCTTGCAACTCTACTACAGTCATGTCATCTATGCCGTGAAACTCAATTATTGTAATAATCACATGATCAAACTTTATCGGCATGGTATATAGAATTTTGTCTACCACTTTGCTCAAAAATTTCTTCTCCATGTACTCTTATCCTATTTACTAGATCTGTAACATGTGAGAAATATTGTTCTACATATTTAGAACTGGATATCATACCTTTCATTCTCTTTGTAGACTTTGCAATTTTGATTTTTGGGCTTTCTTTACTCCTTTATGTAACAACTTCAAAGTATATCATGCTTTCTTAGCTGTTTTGGCATTTTCTATTTTGGCAAGAACAAAATAATCTACTCCTCAGTGAATCTTAATTGTGTCAACTGGTCTCTCCTCTAAATAATATCATCAACTCCTTACAATAACACAAGTTCAATAAAACTCTAAATATTGTGTGTTTTTAAAATATGTGGCTGTCAAAATCTCCCCATAACTAAAACCTAATTTCTCATCTAATTTGAGTCTAGACCAAACAATATTATAATTGGTATTTATATCTCTCCCTCCAAAATATATCAACCCAAGAAATTTTTGACAAAGTGAAAATACTCTTCTTCCTCACATAGTTAAACATTTTTTTTCTCACATTACTACTAAAGTCTCAAACTAAGCTACCAATTGAAATTAGTGGGATAAAATAAACCCACAAATACACATATACGCAGCAGCGAACAAAAAAAGTGAGAGATGAACACCTGTTTGACTCACTCAAGGAAAAGCTTTTAATCCTTTTTAACTTTGATTCATGAAGTTACAAATTCTAATTGAAAAGTATGCGATGCATTTGCTTCCTTTTACGGGCAAACCATTCAATTAAAAAAATATAAACACCTTAGGCAGTGTAGCTTTGGACGGTGCAATATAAATACTTAGCTTTAAGGTAACATGGAGGTGCTGCCATGTAACCATAAATGCAGTGCAACTTTTTTTTCCGGCTTGCAATGCAGTATTTCAATTGTCATTCTTGATTTAATAGCTAACATTTTAAAAATCACACTAACAAATATTTCTAATGGGTTGAAGGTGTAAATTTTGTTTACATGTAGTGTATGGAAAATAAACTCTTCAAAATATAAGTACAATTTTTCTCCATGGAAACAATAAATATTTTTATAATTTTGAACAAAATAATTATGATTTGATTTTTTTTATAAAAATATTTAAAAGTCTAATTATCTAAATTAGGAAATTTTGAATATACTAACAAATGACATGACATAAAAGATACTACCCTACATTATTTATTGTAAGGACATAAATGACAAAGATTGTCGAGTATTAATTTAAAGTAAATAATATACTAATTGTGTAAAGAATTTTTATATTATTATCTTATTAATAAATTCGTTAATTATTATATTTATTGATTTTTATAATAATTAACTTAAAAGTTAAGTATGCATATTCAACTCTTAACCTCGTTACATGAATGACATTATTTCAATTAGAGCCTTTGAAGAGTTGAAATAAAATAGAATCATTCGCAGAACGTTGACCTATGCCTAACAACAAATACAGGTTTCTTTTTTGAGCATAAGATACAATATTAAATATATGCTCATAGGTTTTACCCAAAAAAACATTTATGCTGATAGGTCTTTTTCACGCACAACTTTATTAGTAGGAAGTATTGTTCGATGCTCCTTTATTATGTATTTCTTCCGTTAAAACTTGACATTCAACATATATTGTTTTTTTTTTCTATTTTATTTTTTAAAATGACATCAATGTCAAATTGGGAGTATTAATGGTCAAATTAGTAGGCCTTACTTTTTTTACTGTATGATAGGGGAATAGAGCCATCTGCGTGATACCGACATGTAACCACAATGCAATTTCTCCTCTATAGAAGTTATTACACTAAGATAGCATTTGTCTTGAATCTTTGTAATTTAAAACTTATTTTATGTTAAAATTTTAAAAAAAATATTTAAAATCATTTTTGTGACAACCAAACCAAACCAGGAGGACAAACCAAAAAATTGATGAACTAGTCATGAACCAATTCAAATAAATCACAAAATTGGTTAGGAGAAAAATTAGTCAAAGAATTGAAAAATAGTATAAAAACCAATAAAATGGGTCAAAAATGAAAAAAAAAAAGTCAAAAATTGGCAAAAAAAAAAATTGGTTCAATGAAAAATATTTAACATAACATTATTTTTACTTTTTTTTTAAAAGAAATGAAAACGACTTAATGTATTTATATTTTTTATTCAAAATATAAACTTATTATAAAAAATAAATATAGATATATTTTATTTAGACTTTTGTATCTATTTTAAATGTTAATAAATTATAAAATTGTTTTATTTTTAAATTTTAGTATTATAAAATTATGATATTATATTTTTAATATTATTTATATATTATTATTATTATTATTATAATTATTATTATTATTATTATTTTATTAATATCAGTTCGATTAAAGTTTAACCACATTTAACCTATTGAAATTATGCTTTCACCAATCCAAGTGTATAATAATTTTGTATGGTTAATAATATAAAAAATTATTCTGAATGTGTATGTCGATTAAACTTTTTATTTACATAGAAATCTGTTAATTTGAGGATTTCCACAACCTTTTGTGTTAGTAAAGGGCAAAATTGGCTTTTGGACTACCAAAGTGATGGCCCCCTTTAGCATGTCACAAACGCGCACGTTTGCTTTAGAGTATAATTAATAAATCAGATTCTGTTTTATATTTCTTAAATAGGTCAACATTTTGGCTATTAATTCAGCATACTGCGCAAATAAAAATATGTTGACAATTTTGGAATTTACTAGTATGCTAAGTTGTATTTTAATTGACACTTGACACTATTATATTCATCTTTTGTCCGTTCTCAAAGAGTGCAATAGAATTTAGAAGGAGCTCACATGTGAGATACTAATTTTAAAATAATTAAAATTTAGTATTTTAGACTTTATAATGTAAAGATAAATATTTATTTTATATAATCTAATTTGAAATATTAATAAAGTCATTTATTTAAATTTAAGTCTAATATAATCAAAATATTAAATCTGTAACATAAAATTGAGTCACTTACCTTTTTAACGTAATATTCGAAGTTTAACATTATAATTAGTTAAATTGTAGAATAAAAAAATATAAAATTTAAAATAACATATATTTTATCATATATATTTTAAAATAAATAATATTAATATAAATATAATATTATGTTATTCAATTTACTATTTATTAAATTAAAAGATTTTATTACTGATAAACAATTTTTCAAAAGTACAATACTTTGAACATTAAATCGAGATCAAACAACTCAAAATATTACCGAAACTCTTTTTAATATATATATATATATATATATTATTACAAAACTTAAACTCATCAAAATAATCTTAGGTTAAAAGAATTATATTAATCCTTGTAATAAATAAATACTTTTGAATATATAAATTATATTATAATAAAAAAATTATAAAAAGTAAATATTTTATACATAATATTATATTTTAAATTTATAATAAAATAATTTATACTGTAATATAAAACTATTTTTAAATTAAGAAAGAGATAAGAAGTTAAATTCCCAACTAAAGAATAACTCTTAAATTGAACTCACTCTTTCTTTTTATTTTTTTTAATAAGTTACTATACTTGTCTTCATATTTATATTTATTACTCTCTTTTTGCATAAGGGTAAATTAATAAATCAATAAAAAAAATATTAATTAAAAATTATTATAACTAAATTAAAAAATATTCTTAAATTATTTTCAAATATAATCACATTACACTAAAAATATAATCATTTAACATAATCTTTCTTAAATATAACACTATAACTCTTAAAATTGATTAAATCTAACAACGAATTTCAAAAACAATTAATTGTTAAAGTTAAACAACATGTTAGGCATTCTTCAATACGTGCAAAAATATACATTAACACTGTTTAGTTTTTAGTTGTATATTATATAATAAAAATATATAATTATATATAATTAAAATATTATATATATATATATATATATATATATATATATATATATACATTGTTCTAATAAATTAAAAAAGTCCCACATAAATTAAAAATCAAGGATTTTCTTGTGGGCATGCGTTGACGTAAAATATCCAGTAAACTTGACGTAATATATTATCAACTATTTATTTAATTATTAGAATATAAATCCTAATTAAATAATTATATTACATATATATGTATATAGGAGTGGGCATAAGGCATCTCTCGTTCCAAAACCATTCTCGTTCCATATATAATATATATATACATAGATAGATAGAAAGAGACAAAATTATTTTAATTTTTAAAAAATGGAATCAGTTATACTAATTAATCTAATGTCATTTTTTTTTTACTGTAAAACATAAAAATGTCAATTAATTTATTTATTTTAAATAGAAAATAATAATTTTAATCTTTTAAAGCTAAGACTATTAATTTAAACATTTAAAGAATTTAAAAAGAAATTTTTGATAAATGGACACCAAAATATTACAATAGATATTTTGCACTCATTATTTTTTTATATCTCTCTTTTCTTGCATGCCATAATCTCTATTACATTTTTCCTTTTATTATAGATATAGATGAAAAAAAAAACTATATATCTATAAGAATAATTAATTTCACTCTCTCCACCGTCACCATCAATTTTATTTTAATTATTTTCATTCTTTATAATTTTTCTCCTAAGATTTTTCTTCTTCCTCACTCATTTTCTTCATCTCTTCTCTGATTTCTCTATTATTTTTTTCTTAATTCATTTATCTCCTTTTCGATTTAGATTAATTTATCTCTTCTGTGTCCGATATCATGAGAATTTTCACTCATTTAATGAGAATAAATTATCCTTACATATTTTAATTATCCTTTTTCTTTAACTTGCTTATGGATTTAAATTCATTTATATCTTATTTTGTTTAAATTCTCTTGCCTTTTATCTAATTAAAATTACTTTGTCTCTGCATTTCTGATTTTGTAAAGATAGATTATCTTTAATTTCTTGGGACAATGATTTATCATTATATTTCCTCCTATCACAAAGATAGCAAATTATTATTCTTCATTTAAAATTTTTACAATTTATTGTTATTATTAACTAGAATAATAATAACTAAAATTATTGTTAAATTTTAATTATTTTAATGTATTATGTTGATAATTACTATATTTAATATTCTTCTGTCAACAAAATTTATTAAATTTTATCAAAGTCATTTGGTATAGGATAATTATGTCATAAAATTTTTTATACAATCATTATTAGAAAATTTAAAATTTGCTACAAAATTATTTTGTGGCTAATTTTAAAAAGAATAGTTATTTTGTAGCTAATTTCTAGTAAAAATAATTAGCTACAAAATTACTACAATATGGAATGGTAGCATGAAATAAGTAGCAAATTAGCTAGGAAAATAATCATAGTTAATTTGTAATAAATATTTTAAAATTTTAGTTATTTCCTAGCTAATTTGTAGTAATAAGAAGTATAAATGAATATAACTTCAATTTAACTAAAAAAAATAATTTTTTAATTAATTAATAGTTAATTAGCTAAGATTTAGCTACTAATTTAAATGGTAGCTAAAATAAGTAGCAAAATCAAAAAATTCTTATAGTGAATTATTTAATTACGAATTATTATGTATAATAAATTTATTAATTTTTATTTTAATTATCTCAAAATTCATATTTCTTAATTATCATAACACTCTCCCTTTTCATTATAACACTCCCCTTATTTATATATATATATATATATATATATATATATATATATATATATAAAAATAATATTATATAAATATTTTTTATTTTTACAATAAATATTTATAATAATAAAATTTACGTATTAGATATTTAGCGTCCAAATATTAGCTATTCTTAAAAAGAAAACTAAATTAATATATTTCGTTATCATTCAAAAATATTTTTCATTTGTTAAGAATTAATATAATCAATTTAAATATTTCAAGGAATAAGATATTTTTTAGAAAAATATTCACCATGCATTTATTTATTTTCTTTTCATCTTATTTTATTTTATCATCTTTCTCTTCATTTTTGGTCTTAAATCTATATTTTTTTCTTCTTATCTCTCTTTTCATGTCAATGGTGAATTCACCTCCTGATTTTGGGTGGATGATTATCACCGTTCTATTTTTTATTCTTTTAATAATCAGAAACAAACAAATGGGATCCAACAATGACTATGTATCGCGCACGTATCAAATTTGGGATTCGGATTCTCTGCTGTTTAATAAATAATTGCAAGAGGTGTAATTTCATCTCTCATCAGAAATTATTCTTTAAATATATTTTTTACTTTATTTAAACAAAAATAATTTATGCAGTTCAAAAAAGAACTGCTGGATGGAGATCTCGATCCATCGAACTTGTGGCACGTGATTCAGCCAAACAAACAACTTGGGACAACGTGGGACATAGAAAAACATAAGATGCGGACCCCATGACAGGAGGAGTAACTACAAAACGAAAAAAAAAAAATAGAAAACGACAAACTCACACAAATAGAGAGAGGAAAAGCCCCATAAAACCCACAGTTGTCCAACGTGTCTTTCGAGGAAGGGAAGCCATAGTTCCCTGTTCAATGCGTTCATCAACTCACAACAAACTCACCCTTGCGAGGGTATGCTTCCCTACTATCACCCTCACTCTATTTTTAGAACCCTCAAGATCACAACCAGTGACGAATAATCTTTCTTAATATAAAATATAAAAAATATTTATAACTAATTTTTTAGCATATGTATTTGTAGGGTTTAAATTAATAAGTAAAATTTATTATTAAAATAAATTATTATAAAGAAGTATTCATATTAAATAAATAATAATATATATAAATTTTAAAGATAAATATTTATATTATAAGAAAATAAATATAAAATTATATTAATATTTAAATTATTTGATAGATATTTATATAAAAAGGTGAAAATTTCGTATAAAATATTAATATATAAATTATAGGATTTCGGTATACCTAAAGTATCATCTACAATTATAAATATTTATAATATTATATAATATATATATATATATATATATATATATATATATATATATATATATAATTTATTCTCTAACATTAATATCATTAATTAATCACATATTAACATTAAAAAATACAATTAAAATTAATATAATTCTTAATTTTAGTTTATAATATTAAAAATTATATTAATTAATAATTCAATAATTCATAAATTAAATTGATTTTTAATATTAAAAAAAATTTATTACTATAATTAATTATCTTAAAAGTTGCATAAAATTGTTCATAACATATAATTAAATAAAATAAATATCAAATAACTATAAAAAATTTAATAATATTGTCTATAAAAAATATTAAATATGAGCTAATATAATAAATGTGAACATAAGTATTGAAATATCTAAAACTTAAGAATCTGTCATTATTTTCACATATTTCAATTCTTTAGTAGATAAAATTTATATAAGAAGAAATTAATTTTGATAAATGTAGTCAAGATTCTAATATTTTAGATGTGTGACATTCACATGTGAGATTAAATTTAAATTATTTTTACTTGTAATATATATATATACATATATATATATATATAATCATGCAATCCAATGAAATTTTTTTAATAAAATTGAATACATTTTTATGTTTGTATTGTAGAATTGTAAAAGTAAAAATGATTTATTTTATTTAAGCATAAATAATAGGTTAAGATATTATAATATAATAAAACATTATTTGGAAAGAGAAAGTACAAGTACAATTATATAACATACATTCTTCATTTTAGCTTATTTTTTTACATACACTATACATGTTACTCTACCAAACTAATCATATAACTAACAAAACATTTGTAAATCACCTTATAGTCTAAACTCCCACCAAATATTAGTTACAAGAACTTACTTGAAAATTATAAATTTTCAAATATTTTACTTACTTGGTAATTATAAATTTTTAAATATTTTACTTGAATGAAAAGACATGTTAATAGGATGATAGCTAACATAACCTAAATTCTAAATATTTATCTTCAAATTCTAAATATTTATCTTCAAATTCTAAATATCTCTACTGATTAATTACACTCTCTAATCTATACTTTATTTCTACACGACTCCCTCATATGATCATATATTCTCTAGCTAATACATTGATTAAAATTCTTTTGTTGTGAAAAATGAGGTACTTTGGGATCAAGTACGACCATTGAGGTTTCCATACTAAGTGTCCCCAGGAGGTCTAATGACCTTAGCACTTGGCTCGTATCTACTTTTCTTCATAATTGTTGCATTATATGATGCATGTCACATATTAGTTTCTCTTTTCATATTGGGCTAATGAGAGTCATCCCCACTTGGCTAGGGCTAGGCTACTCATTTACAACTCACAGGAATCGATGAGCACCATCATTGCCCCTCAAAGACCTAAGTAGCTCACTTGATATGTGTCACTAAGCCCATTTTTGCACTGTTAGGATTAGGTCACTCGTTGTGGTACACATAATTCCTTAATTTTAGGTTTCACAATCTTATATCATGTCCTAATGCTCGAATACAATAACATTCATATAACTTTTATATACATAGTTCACTAACAAATCATTCACATGACAAAACATAGTCTAGGGTGATTCGCCCATCAAAACTGGTCATTCATTTAGCGAATGAGTATTGCAAGAAGTATTGTACTCACTTTCACCCAGCGAGGATCATCACTCACTCAGTGAAATGAGCTCTAGAGAATCCCAATACTTTCATTTTCTCAACGAAGTTAAAGCTCGCTCGGCAAAACTATCCACATAGAGTTCCCCACTCTCACCTAGTGAGACCTTATCTCTTCCAACGAGTGGAACATTGGAGGTTTCAACCAAAACAACAACAACTAATCCAACAAACCTGACAAAAACTATATAGAAAGACACATGCTAATCTAGGGGTTTGATTTCCTAACCACACAATAATAGTGATAAATCCCAATAGTAGGGGTTTCAACCAAAAAATAACAATTAATCTAGCAAACCCAATGAAAACCATATATAAAAATGCACATTAATCCTAACCACACAACAATAGTGATAAATCCCAATAATAGAGGTTTCAACCAAAACAATAGTAATTAATCCAGCAAACCCAACGAAAACCATATACAAGGAGACACATTAATCCAAGGGTTTCATCCCCCTTCAAATACTACAAAAAAAAATACATAAACTTGGGTCCTGAGGACGACCCTCTACCTATAATCTTAAATTCCAAGTATAACACAAAATTCAATTAATTACTCAAAGGTTATTCCTCCACGACACGCGAGAATCATATATCAAACTCACACTAACCTAAAAATTTGATCCCCTTTAGATACTTTCAAAACATACAAAACATTGGGGTTCTATGGACAACCCACCTACCCACAATGCATTTTATTGCTCCATAGTGAGATAATTTCACCCCATCTTACCTTGTGAGCAAAACTACAAAAAACAACTTCAAGGTTCCTCTTCACGTTCCTCTTAGCATTCCTCTAAAGCTTTCTTCAAGGATTTTCTGTCCTCTACTCTAGTATGAAATCACGTGTTTAAAAAAATTAACTCAACAACAAAACAACTCTTATGCTTGCCCTAATAAACCTATCATGTTTCTAATTAAAATAAGTCAAAATAATTATTTCTCACTTTATTTAATTATAAAAATCAAATATATATTTTCTCAAAATATTATTTATTTAATTATAGAATAATTAAACTATTTTTTAATAATAATTAATAAAATTTAATATTTAGAATAATAGTAAATAAGATAAAAACCAGGATGTTACAAATTGTATAAAAAATAGGTTGAGAAAAAATATATCAAAGAGGAATAATAAATAAACTAGTATTATTCTATGTTGTCATGCACTTTAGTGTACAATTTTTTTTAAGTGAGCGAATAGAGAGATAATAGGAGAGAGAGAGGTACCTAAGATCCTAACAAAGAAGGTTTGTTGTTGTGCTAAAAAATATGATGATTAAAGACTGAAAAGAAGGAAGTGAGAGAGGGTAGTAGTTAAGGAAACAATGTACGATAATAAAGGTAACACAAAAATTGTGAAAGAGGAGAAACAAAATGAGAAGAATAAAAATCATAACTAACATTAAATTACTAGAAAAAATAAAAAGTAATAACATATTAAAAAAAGCCTCATAGCCCAACCCACCTTAATCCTTGGGTTGGGTGGGGTGAGTTCTACCACTTAGCTCTCCTTATCATTTTTGGTTAGCTAGCTTATTGTGCCCAACTCATTTTGACATCTTACTTAACATATCGCGAAAATTATATACCAAGATTTTTCTTATAGACATATCTATCTTACAACCTTAAAAAAAAAATGTGTATATAATACCTTCTCTTTTAATTAATAATTAAAATAATATTCATGACCTTATTATCAATTCGAAGCATCTTAAGAAAATATGATAGTTCATTATTATTGAAACTTACTTGAAGTCTATGATGAGTCACATTTTATACACCTTGCAAGGACCTAAGATGAGTGTTTTTGGGATCATTTGGCGCTTAAGAATTAAGTATTAGCTAAGATTCATATTACGGGCCTAGAAACAGGGAAAGCAAAAATCTATGCTAATTTGAGAATTTTAGCTAATAAGAGAATTTATTCCCTTTTGTAGGCCAAATTGATCTCAGCCCATCAAGAGTCCTGGCCTCGGCCAACTATACAGATCCAGCAGCCACGTGGAGCAGCCCAAATCAGCAAGCCAAACTGGCGTCTAGGTCAGATCCATCCAGCTCAGCTGCCCCGTCACTCTAGGGTAAGTTTGCACTACAAGTTACGTAAGGGTAGAGTAGGAATTTCACTCTATAATTCAGTTAGGAGTCCATTAGCTTGGGTGTTCAAAAGTCCAGCTCATATATATAGAGAAGGAGCTGGGTGCGTTTAATGGTTGTTGAATTCAGACTTATTTCCATTCACATTTCACACTCTATATCTCTCACACATATTCTCCATCCTCATGGTGGTGCACAATGCCTTCATTGGTGTTTCTCTCAATCGAGGAAGCGCAGGTCATGGACTAAGAGGTCGAAGGTTGTTAGAGGGGACCGCTTGGCTTGCCATTGCACTCTAGTAGACCTGATCCTTAGCACCTTGGCTAACAGAGGTGAACCATCATCGTCGTCCATGGCAATTGTTGTGGAAGACGGTTCCATTGAATTCACTCCTTGTGTTGTACTTCGTTCTCAATAATACTAGTAGTTGTGATTCTAATCTCTTGATTGAAATTCCTAAATTTTAATCTGCTTGCTGTGTCATGATTGCATACGGTAGAGTAGACGAACGTTGAGCTAGGCTGATTGGAACCAATTTAACAACTATAATAGATAATCAATTAGAGAACCTAAGGAAACCCAAAATTGATATGGCAATGGACGAATGTTTGGCGATCGTCATAAGGAAACCCAAAATTGATATGGAATGTGAACTTGAGTGAACGAACCAGAACGGACTCAATTATTGAGATGAAATATGAATACAGTAGTAGCAGTAGCAGTAGTAGTAGTCGTAGCAGTAGCCTAGTTTAGCCACATTTGATTTCTTATTTTAATTGTTTTTTTACTTAATCTGCAACCAACCCCCTTGTTTCCTACTTTTTAGTCCGAGATAGAGTTAGTCCGACTCTGTAGCGTCCGTTTGCACTTAGCCAAGACCGTATCGGATAAGGCTCAGTCGAGTATATCAAACCTATCTCTACCGAGAGCAACTCGGCACCTAGCCGAGAGCAAGTCCGCATTTCACACTTGAGTTTTTGCACTACCCTAGTTTTCACACAAGATCATAATTGAGCACACTGTGTCCCTGAGAGAATTTGACCTAGGGTTGACTATGCTATAGTTAGCTTTAGTTTATTTGATGCGCGTTGAGACGACTAAAGACGAGCTTATCATATTGGCACTATTGCCGGGGATACAAATTCTTTTGTGTCTTGGTGTGCCAAACCTGAAGTGAAGCTGAATCCCAAGTCTGTAGATTGTTGTGTCAGTCTAGTTCCAGAGTCTAAGGTAAGTCTATGTCTGTTTGATTTGGATCCTATAATAAAATAGCATGTTGAGTATGTGTAAAATTTTGGTGCGTGAGTTCCACTGCTAAAAAAAACAAAATAGCTGCAACATTGCATTCATTTTCCTTACTGCATATTTGATTTGCATTCAGATAAGTACTAGGTTTTGTTTCCTTACTACGGAATTAATTCTAACTTTCCCGCATGAGTTTATATAATGCATGACTAGGAGTAGTTCTGACCATTTGTATGATTTAGATCCTGAAATAGAATTAACTTTACGTAGATTAAGAAAAGCTAGGAATATAGTATTAAGTGATAGTTCCAATTTTGTTTCTAGTTGTGATAATAGTAGTCCTATTACTAACATTTCTGATTCTGTTGAATATAGTAGCACTAACAATTCTGCAGAGCAAATAAAGAACAATAACGAAAGAACTCTGAAGGAGATGGCTACACCTGATGTAGTGTACCAACCTTGGTACATCCAGTACCCTCAACTAGAACCAGTTCAAACCTATGAATTGAAATCTGGTCTTATATATTTGTTGCCTAAATTTCATGGTCTTGCAGGAGAAGATCCACACAAGCACTTGAAGGAATTTCATGTGGTCTGCTCCACAATGAGACCACAGGGGATATTGGAAGATTACATCAAGATGAAGGTATTTCCATTCTCCCTAGATGGAGCAGTAAAAGATTAGTTGTATCTACAACCAGTTCTATTTAACACCTGGGGAGATATGAAGCGTATGTTCTTGGAGAAGTTCTTTCTAGCATCTAGAACCGCGACCATCAGGAAGGAAATCTATAGGATCAAGCAACATCCTAGAGAAACTTTGCACGAATACTGGGAAAGGTTCAATAAACTCTATGCCACATGTCCACATCATCATATCAATGAATAGTTACTGATCCAGTATTTCTATGAAGGTTTGACGATGATGGACCGGAGTATGATTGATGCTGCTAATGGAGGGGCATTGATGGATAAGACGCCGACAGCAGCGAGGCACCTGATCTCTAACATGGCAAGCAATACACAATAGTTTGGGATCAGAGGAGCCAGCCAATCTCGAATGGTGAATGAAATCGGTGAAGTGAATAACCTGAGATTGGAGAACCAGCTGACCGAGTTGACATCATTAGTGAGGCAACTTGCTGTTGGACAACACCAACCAAGCGCAACAACGAAAGTGGCATATGTACTTCCGTGGAGCACCCTATTGATATGTGCCCTACGCTGCAAGAAACCGAGTCTGATTATCTAGAGAGTGTTGGAGCCATAGGTGGCTACCAGTATGGGAAGCAACCATATCAGAGTTGGCTAGTTGATAATCAACAGTTTGAAAAGTAGCCGTTTTGGCCAAGGCCGAGTTTAGGGCCATATGCAGCTCAGCGATTTTGGACCTACCCGAATGCACCTCAAAGACCAATAGGTTATCAACAATCGACTCCACAATCTCAAGTACCACCATTTCAGCAACAACAACAACATAGAATTCTAGTTCAAGGCAATTCACCATCTCTGGAGGACCTAATGAAGCAATTGGCAACCAGCAACCTGGAGTTCCAACAAACCATGAGCTCTAATAACATGCAATTCCAGCAGAATATGAACGCCACCATTCAAGACCTCAAGATGCAAATAGGATAGCTAGCCAATACTGTGAGCCATTTACAGTCGGCTAGATCCAGCAACTTACCCTCACAAACAATTCCATATCCGAAAGGGAATGTGAGTGCACTTATGCTAAGAATTGGAAAAGAACTACCTCAACCAGCATCGCAATAGTTGCCGAGATCAATTAATGTCGATTCTGAGCTGGATACTAACTCATAGATGCTTCAACAAGACAAAACTGTCTCATTGTTGTTTCCAACCCAGACCATCTCAACAAAGAAGCCTAACTCTGATGAAGAACTGCTAAGGATGTTTCGAAAGGTGGAAATCAACATTCCACTCCTTGATGCGATAAAGCAAATTCCTAAGTATGCCAAGTTCCTCAAAGAGCTGTGTGTGCATAAGAGGAAAAAGATGAAAGGAAGTGTGGAGATTTCACTATAGGAGCACAAGCACTGCCAAAGAAATGCCGAGATCCCGGAATCTTCGCTGTCCCATGTACCATCGGCGATTGTGCCTTGCCGATGCCATGTTGAACCTGAGAGCTTCAATTAATGTCATGCCAACTTCAATATACAAATCCTTGAACTTTGGTGATCTGGAACCCATCGGGATGACAATACAGCTAGCAAATAGAAGTGTTGTTCAACCCTTGAGCGTTCTCGAAGATGTCCTTGTCCAAGTTAATGAGCTGATTTTCCCAACATAAGGGATCTACCTTGATTTTGGGGGACCATTCCTTATGACCGCTAGAACAAAGATTGATGTGCATGCTGGGACACTCTCTATGGAATTTGGTGACACCTTGGTGCAGTTCAATATTTTCGAAGCTATGAAGCACCCCACCGGGGACCATTCCTTCTTTGGCATAGATTTGATTGATGAACTAGTTGAGAAGTGACTTAAACTAGACAACAACAGTGAAGACAGTGAAAATTTTGTTGGAAGTATTGATTCAATTGGTTGTTTAGGGTCCACAATAGCAGAAGCCAACTATGTCGTAGTACATGATCTTCCCGACTCCGAGGAGGATAATATTGATCTTGCCGACTTGAGTCAAGAAGCCGAGTTGATCAAACTACTAGACCAAGTATGCAACCATGAGAAGTCGGAGTGTTCAAACAAGGCAGAAGTTCAGGTTGTCGAGACCAAGAAGCCAGTTACAGCAAAAGTGGCAACAATGTTCACAGTCAAGTATGAGTCAGCCAAACGAAGCCAAGACTGAGAAGGGACTGAAGTCATCTCGACAGAAAGGACGAGTGTCAAGGCCGACCTGCATGAACACGTGCAAGCCAAGATCATCTTGGCCAAAGAAGACCAAAAGCAAGCTAAAGTCGAGTTTGTCTTGAACAATCAAGGCGGAAATCGCATTCCATCCAGATCGGACTTTAGAGCAAACCAAAGAGCCGAGTCCTACTCCCATCCGACAAGAACCGATTCTATCAAAAGGAGTTGGCCACAACAACCAAAGGTCGAGATCATGTTGGCACACCTACTGCCGAGCTCAATTCAAGTTGGTTAGCCGGATTCGAAAGTATTTAATGATAATTCTTCATCTCCGCCACTACCCATGGAATTGAAGCCATTGCCAAGCCACTTGAAATACGCCTATTTGGATACTAAGCAGCAACTCCCAATCATCATCGCCAACAATCTCCACCAAGAGTAGGAGGATAAACTGCTGCAAGTCCTAAGGCAACATAAGAAGGCAATTGGGTGGAAATTATCTAACCTTCCAAGAATAAACCCCTCCATCTACATGCATAGAATTTTAATGGAGGAGGAAGCCAAGCCCATAAGGCAACAACAAAGAAGAATGAATCTGACTATCCTAGACGTGGTCAAGAAAGAGGTGACAAAACTACTTACTGCAGGGATCATCTACCCCATCTCAGATAGTCAATGGGTGAGCCTAGTACAAGTAGTACCTAAAAAGTCTGGGATGATTGTCATGAGAAACCAGCATGACGAATTGGTACCTATGCGGATTCATAATACCTGGCGAGTCTGCATCGACTATAGAAGATTAAATCAAGTAACTCGCAAGGATCACTTTCCTTTGTCTTTCATAGATCAAGTCCTGGAAAAATTAGCAGGGAAATCCCATTATTGTTTTCTGGATGGTTTCTCTGGATACATGCAAATCCACATTGCACCTGAAGATCAACACAAGACCACCTTCACCTGCCCATTTGGTACCTTTGCGTATAATCGCATGCTATTTGGCTTGTGCAACGCACGGAGTACATTTCAACATTGCATGACAAGTATCTTCTCGGACCTGCTACAGGAGTGCATGGAGGTGTTCATGGACGACTTCATGGTATATGTTGATTCATTTGACGCATGTCTGGAAAACTTATCCAAGGTGTTAACGAGATGCATTGACACAAACTTGGTTCTTAACTTTGAAAAATGTCATTTCATGGTGACTGAGGGAATTGTGTTGGGACACCTGATATCCTACAAAGGCATCGAGGTCGACAAACCAAAGATTGACATCATCACCTCTCTTCCAAACCCCACTTCAATGCGAGACGTTCGCTCATTCTTAGGACATGTAGGATTTTACAGAAGATTCATCAAGAATTTCAGGAAGATTGCCCTGCTACTATCTAAGCTGCTATAGAAAGATGTGGAATTTAAATTTCGCCAGCCTTGTATTGAAGCCTTTCAGGAGCTCAAAAATCGACTCACATCCGCCCCTATTCTCCAAGCACCTAATTGGGAGTTGCCATTTGAGCTTATGTGTGATGCATCCAATTCAGCATTAGGAGCTGTCTTAGGCCAAAAAGCTGGAGTCGGCAAGCTAGTACGTGTGATTGCTTATGCATCTCGGACAATGGACCCGGCCCAGTTAAATTACACAACAACCGAGAAGGAGCTATTAACAATTGTGTTTGCTTTGGACAAATTTCGTTCATACCTACTCGGCTAAAAAATCATTGTGTTCTCTAACCATGCTGCATTGAGATTCTTGTTGAAGAAGTTGGATGCCAAGCCGAGACTGATTTGGTGGATACTTCTCCTTCAAGAATTCAACACAAAGATCAGAGACAAGAGAAGTGCTGAGAATTCAGTAGCAGATCACTTGAGTAGGATTGAGAAGGAAGCTGACATGATGCCTATCAAAGACGAATTCCCAGATGAGCAACTATTGCACATCACCATGCCTACACCATGGTTTGCGATATTCTGTAACTTTGTGGCAGCATCTCAGTTCCCACTAGAGGCATCCTAACTATACAAGGAAAGACTGCAAAATGATGTCAAATACTACATATAGGATAATCCTTACCTATGGAGACTTTGTAACGACCAAGTTATTCGTAGGTGCATTTCTGACATCGAGATCAATTCGGTCCTCCAGTTTTGTCATGCAGCACTTGTGGGCGGCCATTATGGATCAACTTGGACAGCCAGAAAAGTGCTTGATTGCAAATTCTATTGGCCCACCATTTTCAGGGATGCCTATCAATTCGTCTCCACCTGCAAAAAATGCCAAAAAGTTGGAATGACCATTAGCAAAAGGCATGAAATACCCCAACAACCCATATTGTTCTACGAAGTCTTTAATGTTTGGGGTATCGACTTCATGGGGTCATTCCTAGTCTCCAATGGGTATTCCTATATTCTGCTGGTCGTGGACTACGTGTCAAGATGGGTGGAGACCATAACCACCAAAACCAATGATGCTAAGATTGTAGTGGATTTTCTGAAATCTAATATCTTCTGCTGGTTTGGTGTGTCGAAAGCACTCATAAGTGACCAATGCAGTCACTTCTGCAACAGAGTCATGTCCTCTTTACTCCACAAGTATGGGGTGGTGCATAGAATTGCCACAACCTATCACCCCTAGACCAATGGCCAAGCTGAAGTTTTCAACAGGGAAATAAAGAAAACGCTACAAAAGATGACCAATCCCAGTAGGAAGGACTAGAGCCGACTCCTTGAGGACGCTCTTTGAGCACATAGAACTGCATACCAAACTCCATTAGCGATGTCTCCCTACCGGATTGTCTTCGATAAAGTCTGTCATCTTCTTGTGAAAATAGAATACAGAGCTTACTGGGTAGTCAAGCAATGCAATCTGGCCTATGACCAAGCAGGGAAACAAAGAAAATTCCAGCTGCAAGAACTGGACGAACTCCGCTTGGAAGCCTATAAGAACTCTCGGATCTATAAGCAGAAAGTCAAGCGATTTCACGATCAATAGATCCTAAGGAAAGAGTTCCAAGTCGGCCAGAAAGTACTCTTGTTCAATTCACGTCTAAAGCTCATTGTTGGTAAGCTCCGTTCTAGATGGAATGGACCTTTTGTTATCATTAACATTTTTCCCTATGGTGCAGTAGAACTAAAGGATGAACACACCAACAGCACCTTCCAGGTCAATGGGCATCAAATTAAGCTATATCATGAAGGTCTAGCACCAATAGTAGGCAATATGGAAACCATCTCATTAATGGAATCGGCCCCGCCAGATGACACACCCTGAGCCAATCTCATGAACCCTCCTTTGTATTTAGGCCAAGCATTGAGGACAATGCAACATTTAAGTGTGCGTGGGGGGGGGGCAGGAGGATGGTGTGGTCATCCAAGACTTGCTGAATTTTGTGCTTGAAACCTTTGTTCTACCATGTCGATTCTATTTTGACTATGTGTTTCTGTTTTATTTTGTTTTTGTCTTGATTTTTCCTTTACGTCTTAATTCTTTTTTCCCGTTTTCATTTCATTCCAATTTTTCTTTTAAGGTCATTTCCTTTGTTTCAAATAAAAAGCTGCCCAAGTCGAGTCCATGCCGACTCCGACCCCATCTCAGTTGGATTCGAACCGAGTTCGGCTTAACCCAGCTAAATTCATAAATTCAATTTTCATTAAAATTTTGATTTTGTTTTTCCTAACTAAATTCAGAATTTTGATTGCTAAGAAAAATGCTTTGGAAAATAATCTGCAATAATTTCTTTAAGTATTGGATGAGGCAGTAGGAAGCAATTCGGAACCCTGGAGGACAAATTCTTCAAGCTTGACAGAGAATGAAAATTTTGCATCGTAGACAGTAGGTGATTGAAAAAACAGAAAAGATAGACCATTAGTGGAAGAGCAATTAACCATGTGAGAAATTTTTTAGCTTATGTACATATAAATGGTTGTGCATCTTGCCGTTCTCTCTTTCTTGTGTGATTTTTGCATCCATGTTAACTGAGTGTTCTGGATTTTTCCTTGACTCTCTAGATATATCTGGTTTCGCATGCAGGAATGAGATGATCTAGGCCATGTTTTTAATAAGCCCCGAGCCAACCAGATCTACCTTGTAAATCTTATCCCTTGTTTACCCTTTTTAAGCCTAAATAACCATTCTTTTCTAACAGCTCATTACAAGTCGAAGTCAGAAAACCATGATCAACCCCAACCTTAGGGATCAGAGGAGCTTTAGAAGTGTTTTGAGAGTAAGTCACAATCGAGTGTGGAGGAGACACCAGGGGACAAAACAAGAGTAGTGTATTCAAAAAGGGTTGGAAAAGAAAAGAAAAGAAAGATAGAAACAAGTGCAGAAAAGCAAAGAAAAATAAAGAAGTAGCCAATAGTCATCAACTGTAACAAAAACACAACGCAAATATGCAAAATAAGAAGCAAGAAAAGGAGAAAAGAAAAATAGAAAAAGGGAAATAAAAGAAGTGAGCAAAACAGTTCCAAACAGAATCGCAGTATCTTGGGACATCCTTCATACTCGCAAATCTACTCCCCATTGCTCCTCTCTTCCCTGTGGTTAGAAAACTCACTTTTTCATCCTGTATCCCACCTTCTAACCCTAGCCATGATACAAGCCGAGAATGAAGTCCTTTTGATCCTTTTTGCATGTGTTTTTGAAGGTATGGAAGGAGAGGCCAGTCAAGGTTTGGTAATACTAGTAGCATAAGATGTTGAGTGTATATACAAGCATAAACAATTGAGAGGTTGAGAGAATGCTTTCCTAAGAGAGAACTCTATCACTCTCGGTCATCCTTCGATGTTTGCAGGTCACTTAATTGCCTTAGGTGTGGAGAAAATAATTTTCACAGATTGCTTGAACATCTTAACTCTTGGGGTGAAGGAATGTTGAATCTACTTATCTAAGGCTTGAAGAACTTATTGAAATTTTTTTTCCTCTGTTAAAATCTCCCTTGCTATTTGAATCTTATTTTGCTTAGGAGTGCAAAAGTGTAAGTGTGGGGGTTTGATGAGTCACATTTTATACACCTTGCAAGGACCTAAGATGAGTGTTTTTGGGATCATTTGGCGCTTAAGAATTGAGTATTAGATAAGATTCATATTACAGACCTAGAAACAGGGAAAGCAAAAATCTGTGCTAATTTGAGGAGTTTAGCTAATAAGAGAATTTATTCCTTTTTGCAGGCCAAATTGATCTCAGCCCATCAAGAGTCCCGGCCCAGGTGAGTCGTCCCAGCCCAGGTGAGTCGTCCCAGCCAGATCAACTCCTTCTTGGACCGGCCGGCTTTGCAGATCGAGCAGCCACGTGGAGCAGCCCAAATCAGCAAGCCAAACTAGCATCCAAGTCAGCTCCATCCAGCTCAACTGCCCCGTCACTCTGGGGGAAGCTTGCAGCGTAAGTTATGCAAGGGTAGAGTAGGAATTTCACTCTATAATTCAGTTAGGAGTCCGTTAGCTTGCGTGTTCAGAAGTCCAGCTCATGTATATATAGAAGGAGCTGGGTGCGTTTAATGGTTATTGAATTCAGACTTATTTCCATTCACATTTCACACTCTATATCTCTCGCACATATTCTCCATCCTCATAGTGGTGCACGGTGCCTTCATTGGTGTTTCTCTCGATTGAGGAAGCACAGGTCATGGACTGAGAGGCTGAAGGTTGTTAGAGGGGACCACTTGGCTTGTCATCGCACTTTGGTAGACTTGATCCTCAGCGCCTTGGCTAACAGAGGTGAACCATTGCCATCGTCCATGGCGATCGTCGTGGAAGACGGTTCCACTGAATTCACACCCTGCGTTGTACTTCTTTCTCAGTAATACCAATAGTTATGATTCTAATCTCTTGATTGAAATTCCTGCATTTTAATCTGCTTTCTGTGTTGTAATTGCATACTGTAGAGTAGAAGAACGTTGAGCTAGGCCGATTGGAACCGGTTTAACAACTACAGTAGGTAATCAATTAGAGAACCTAATGGAGAACCTAAAATCAACTATGAACTTAATCTCTGCTAACTGATGAGGTAGCGATTGTGTAAATCCTCGGTATGACAATGGACGAATGTTTGACGATCGTCATAAGGAAACCTAAGATTGATATGGAAGGTGAACTTGAGTGAACGAACCAAAACTGACTCAATTACTGAGACGAAATATGAATACAGTAGTAGTAGTAGCAGTAGTAGTAGCCGTAGTAGTAGCCGTAGTAGTAGCCTAGTTTAGCCGCATTTGATTTCTTATTTTAATTGTTGTTTTACTTAATCTGCAACCAACCTCCATGTTTCCTACTTTTCAGTCCGAGACAGAGTCAGGCTAACTCTATAGCGTCTGTTTGCACTTAATCGAGACCGTGTCGGATAAGGCTCAACTGAGACCGTGTCAAATAAGGCTCAACTGAGTCCATATCGGACCAGTCTCTATCGAGAGCAACTTGGCACCTAGTCGAGAGCGAGTCTACATTTTACAATTGAGTTTCTGCACTACTCCAATTTTCACACAGGATCATAATTGAGCATACTGTATCCTCGAGAGAATTTGACCTAGAATTGACTATACTACAATTAACTTTAGTTTATTTGATGGGCATTAAAAAGACTAAATACGAACTTATCAGTCTTACTATTTTCACACAATTTTTTCACAATTCGTTTTTTTTGTGTGATTCACAATTCGTTTTTTCGTGTGATTCTTGCAATTGAGTCGTAAACAATCCATCATAGGAGTGAACTACTAAAATGCTACCAATACATGTATGTTAATGTTTATTTTTTTCTTTGGTCTTTTGTGATGATTTGAAATTCAAAATTGACTTAAAATTTAAAACTTTTCAAGTTCAACTAAGTGTAATTCATTTTGACTCATCATCTGTATACTAGCTAAAGGTGCATTTATAACATGTAATGGACATCATACTGATACATTATTATAATTATGTTGAATCTCCATAGTTGATGTTGGAGTGATGGGAGAGTGCATTGTTTCTGCACATGTCAAACATGAATAGAAAATATGGCTAAGAAACGGACTATGTCCCTTTCTTTTAGACATTTGAATTATACAATAATATAGAGCCCCATAGTTCATGGCATAAAACAACCCTCCAAAATTGAGTTAGAGTACTTTATGCATAGAAGAGAACCCAACAAATCAATACCCATAAAAGACTCAAAATTGTTCAGAATAAGAAAAAAAGGAAAACAAAGTTTTTTAGGAAATAACTCTTTTACTATTTTAGGTTCTGTTTTGGGTTATTTTTAAAAACTAAAATCACTTTTTAGTTGAAGCTTTTACTTTCATTTTTTTTTCAGTTTTAAAAAGTTATTTAAAAAAAAGTTGTTAACAACAACAAGAATTCTTTCACAAGTCATATATTTTTAAAGTTCCTTTTAAGCAAAAATCACATAAGCAATAGTGATAAAAATTAATTTAATTTTTAAAAATAATAAGACCAATAATAATATTTATTTTTATAATAATAATAATCCTAGTAAGGATGATAGTAATAAGAGTTTTAATAATAATAATTTTAATCATAAAATAGTAATTTGAATAAGAAGAAGAACTATTTTAATAGTAATAATAATAGTAATAATAATAATATTTTTAATGAAAATAATAATATATTTATTAACAATTATTTTCATAATAATAATAATTTAATAAATAATATTAGTTTTAATAATAATATCATTTTAAATAATAATAATAATAATAATAATAATAATAATAATAATAATAATAATAATAATAATAATAATAATAATTTTCATAATAATGATAAGCTTGGTCATGACATAGTCATAGCCAATGTCAATGTCAATGTCATAATCTTACAACTCAAAATAAGAAATGAGAAATCAATTTTATTGGTTTTGAGATAAGGCTTAAAATGGTTTTGAAAATGCATTAAAAATGGTTTTGAAATTATTTTGTCTAAACATGTTTTTGTTTTAAAAACCAAAAACCGAAAGACATACCATTACATTATTATAATTATGTTGAGTCTCCATGGTAGGTGTCAGAATTGTGGGATAAGATTGAGTTCGGGCACCCTGTATATAACAAAGAATCGAACAAATCAATTCCTACAAAAGACTCAAAACTGCTTGGAATAAAAAATGAAAAAACATAATTTCAGAAAACAACTCTTTCATTGTTTTAGATTTTTCTCTCTCTAATTCAAACACTCTTTATTCTAAACAGGAGCCATGAGCCATGTTTTAATAGCATAGAAATGGTCATCATAGTCACTTAGATATTAAAACTATTAAACCAGATTAATCACTTCAAAATAGCTAAAAACCAACCAAAGGTGTTTTTCTAACATTAAATTGATTTTTTTTTACTGAAAGGAGTTATATACCAATATAAAAAATTAGTACATCCATGTACTTTTTTTTTTTTTACAGAAACAAAGTTGTGCATCAATGCACACAAGATAATACATCATTGTATTAAAAACTTTATTTATTTATTCACATATCGTTTAAGGAGTGCATGTTTAGAAGAATTAATTTAATAGATTCATTTAAATGATTTATTTTTAGAATATTAAATAGTCTATGTACTAAGGTTAAGTTTAGTGCATCATTTCAGTTAATTTCTAATTTTTTTTACTAGTTAAAAAAAATATTTGATCTTTTTAATGTGTTCCATAAACAAGTTTTTGTAATTTTATTTTGATATGTTATTTTTTATGTTATTTCAAGTAGTGTTTTTAAAAGCTAGCTTTTATTTTTTTATATTTATTTTTCTTTATCTTTAAAATATGTATTAATTTTTTTTATCATTTTCTATATAAGGTAGGAATTTATTTTATATATATATATTCTTCCACTCATAAGGGATGTCTTTATTATTTTTATCTTTTTCTTACAAAATATATTGATAAAAATAAATAATAGATTTATTTTTTTTAGATATCTTTATATTATATTATTTATTTTAACCATTATACTATTTATAATATTTATTGTATTATTTCAACATTATATGTAAAGATATTGATATTGATGAGTTATATTTTTATTTTATTTTATATGTTTTTTGAATTTTTTTGTTAGTATGTTTAGTTTAACTATTATACTATTTATATGATTTATTTTATTATTTTAACATTATACTTCAACATATATTTTTTAGATATTTTAAGATATTTTAATCACTTTACTAATTAACATAACATAAAATTAAAAAAATATATAAAATATCATTTAATACTTTAGCGTACATTTTACCAATTACTTATAGTTCAATAAACTAGTTTAACAACTTTCAACTACCAACTTTCAACTATAAGTTAAATTTTTAGGTTTAACTTTCTAGCTTTTCAGTTAGTTTTGCCAAACATAACCTAACAATGTAAAGAGTTTTTATAGCTATTTAACTATAAAATTCTATGCATGGTAAGATTGTTTACTTTTATAATAGTTATCTTTAAAAAAAATATGATAATGATTTATGATTCCTGAAAATCTAAAGTTGGAAAAGTTAGAGTTGGATGTTTGGTATCATATTATAAATAAATATTTACAGAAAACATTGTTTTTCGAAAGAGATTTTAGATAAGTTTTCTACAAAAACATTTCTAGAGAGACGGAAAATTTTAACTTTTTCAAGTTTGGAGAAAGTTTTAAAAATACAAAAATATCACGATATGTTCATTAATTAATTTAATGAAACTATAAATTTAGAAACAATACCTGATTAAATTTGATAAATAACTATATTTAAAAATAATAAATAGTAATAAATATTTTTAGTATACTTAATATAATTTTAAAAATAAAATTACTTTATAAAATATATTGTTTTAATCTTTATAATATATTAAATATTATATTTTAAATATCTTTTATTTTATAAGTTTTTAAAAACTAAACTATTTAAAATATCACTGCAATATTCTACAAATGTTTTAGTAGAATATGTAAAAAAAAATTAAAGTTGAGAGAATGAAATTTATTTTATGTTAAATAAAAATATTAAAAATTACATCAACATGTTTGGTTTTCATAGAAATTAAAGTTCCCATGTTAAAAATAATATTTTTAAAGTTTTATTAGATAAGCGTATGTAAACTTTAATTGTAAAAATATCTTTTATAAATTTTAAGACTATAGATTTGGACAAGTTTTGTTGTAATTTTTTACAAATTGTAAAATTATAAATATTGTAGGACCCCAAAACCGTCCGGTCAAACAAGGCAAGGAGAACCAGAGTGACCCACTTGGGAGCATCCAGAAAGAGGGATCCAAGGCGGACTACACAAGAGAGCCCCAGTCCCACGGTGAAGAAAACACAAAGTCAGCTCAACTCAATAGTGGAAGCGCTCCTCGGCTCAAGAGGGAGAGGCTCACAAGAAAGAAGTCTCTCGAGCATGGCTTCACTAAATATAGCTCAAGTAGCCCAAGTAGCCCAAAAACCGAGTCCAGGAATCCTAGCTCAACGTTGACGAAGCCTGTCAGGTCACTAAAACTGGACACTTTAGTAGGGGATGCAACCTCACTGCACTAAAGGAGCTTTGAACCGTTGGATCCTTCAAAGGCACGAGATGCCCTTAACAAGGCCATGTCAAGAAGGCGAGGAACCCACCGTCTCCACCAAAACAGGAGTCCTCACCAATCACAGCACGAAGAAGCGCTATGTCAGCCACTACCTATTAAATGCGCTGCGATTCTAGGGAGAACATGTCACGATTGAGCGCGGGAACCAACGAGAATCAATGTGGGAAGTGCCAAGGCTAACTGATTGAATCAAGAGGCTGGGGTAGCTCCACGTGGCAAGATTAGGTGCACCTTCATCACCCTCCCGAAGGCTATAAAAGGCCCCATGGAGAAGAACTCGGGGCCAAGAATTCTACAGTAGAACCCAAAGAGCAAGATTGTTGAAAAATCACTATGCAACCCATGACTTGAGGATTACACTGCAGAAAGACGTCCAACTATAAGCAAAGGTACCAACCATCTCTCTGGATACCAGGTAAGTCTCTTGGCCAAACTTTGAGCAGGTCACTCATCCTCAGAATCACACTTCAGATGGTAGACACGTAATTGACCTTAACCCAAATTGAATCAATCACACTTTAGATGGCAGGCATGTAGCTGATAATCGAGTTGCTTATGCTTCAGATAGCAGACATGTAGCTCGCCTTGGCCTAGGATCGAGTCAACCTTAGTCCCTTGTTCATAACACAGTACATTCCACTCAACTTCGAGTCAGTAGATACACGTCCAAGTCAACCAAGCATGCATTCACGCGAACATTGCACCTAATACACGTCCAAGTCAACCTAGCTTAAGTTCACGTGAACACTGCACCTAACACACGTCCAAGTCAACTCAACCTGCATTCATGCAAATGTTGCACTTAACACCGAGATGGGATGCCTAATGGATAGTCCCAACTCCAAACTTCAACCTTTGTGGGATAAATGCCTAAGGGAAAGTTTAGACCCTACGTCTCAAATTATGGTAGACGCCAAGAAGGAAAGTCGACCATACCCAAACCAGTATCGCCCGCTTATAGCTAAATCCTTACCGGGAGAGCTAGACGCCTAAAGGAAAGTCTAACTCTGTATTTCACTGCATGCATTCGGAACTATGTGAACTTTGATTCCTCTCGGTTATGAGAGGTACGTAGGAGCAAGAGACACACTCTTGTCAAGTTATGCATTTCCAACCCCGCCATCCCAATACCTACTTAGATCTTTCTAAACAGACTAACATTAAAGTTTGTGCTAGCTTGTGCAAGTTGCAAGGTAACTACCATGGTAGGCAAGTAGGGTGACACTTCACCACCGCGCGTAATCAACCCTTTCCCTAGATCTCTGTTTCGAAAACCCGCCTTATCCACCTTAGGTTTTTGACATACCTTAAACATTGATGGCGACTCCTACCAAAGTCGAATCGTATTCGATTGATCCTCCCGGATTGACCGAATCGACATCGGCTCAGCATGGTTGTCTTCGTCTCAGATGGACTCGGCTTACATTTTCCGTCCAAAACATAAATAAACTTTTCAAAAGAAACCTCTTCGAAAAAACCAATTTTTCTAAATTGCCCCTACCGCGATTTAAGTCACGTCAAATATGTTGGTATAACTTTTACTATTTTTTTTATATAACTTCAATGAATTTTTTTTTTCATTCTCTCCATTTTAATTTTTTTACCGTTTCTACTAAAACTCTTCTTAAATGTTGCAGTAATAATATTATTAATCAATACATTGACAATTTTTAAAGAATTACAAAATATTTAAAAATATAATTTTAATATATTAAAAATATTAGAACAATATATTTAATAAAATAACTTTATTTTAAAAATTGTATAAATATACTAAGAATATTTGTTAATATCTATTATTTTTAAATATAATTATTTATCACATTTAATAAAAGATTTTCTAAATTGATAATTGCATTAAAAGAGTACGTAAGGATATAGTAGTATTTTTGTATCATTCAAACTTTTTTGAAAGTAAGATTTTCATTTCTGCATGTCAATGTTTTGGTGGGAAACGTAATGAAAAACCACCTTCGAAAAATAATGTTTTTTTTTTAATATTATATACTAAACATGGGAAACCAAAACATTCTCATTCCTAGAAAACTAAAAACTTTTCGTCTAACAAATGCACATTTTGTTACACCTAATAATCATGATTTTTAGGAATTATGAATAAACGATCATGATTCTTATAAGTGAATAAGATTTGTTTGGTTAGTGAAAAATATTATTGAAAATGTTTAAATATGTTTCATAGAAATTAAAGTTTTTCATGTTTTGTTTTAATAGAATTTTTTTAATAGAATTTTTTTGGATACATAAGTAATTTTTCCAAAAATATCTTTTTAAAGAAATAATTTCATTGGATGAACGTACATAAAATTTTATTGTAAAAATATTTTGCCTTAAATATGTTTTTAGTCATTTTAAAATAAGTGATTTTTTATTTTAATCTCTATAAATTTTTTTATCAATTTTCATCTCTCTAAATTTTGAATAATTATTTTTGGTATTTACTATTATGTGACATTTTAGTTATATATTGTATCATATTGACCTATGACATCTTAAAAAAATTAGATCCTTAAAATAAATATTATTTATCTATCTTAAAATAGAAATTGTGGACTAAAAATAGTTATTTCAAAATTTAAAGAGATGAAAATTAAATAAAATTGTTTTACAGGGACTAAAACCAAAATTTGCTCATTTTATAGAAAAAAAACCCACTTATTACAAGTTTTAGATGAATGAAACTCGATCAAAAATTTTTTTACAGGAACTAAAATAAAAACTCATTTATTTTATGATGACTAAAAACATATTTAAGACAAATATTTTTATAAAACTTAAAATTTTACAGATCTTGATAATTTTCGTTGTAAAAAATATTTTTTTATAAATTTTAAAATTATAAATATGTTGGTATAATTTTTAATATTTTTTTAATTTAACTTTAACATAATAAGATTTTTTATTCTCTCTATTTTTTTTTGTAGTTTCTACTAAAATATTTATTGAATGTTGTAGTAATAATATTATTAAATAATTTGTTAACTAATACTTTGATAATATTAAATAATTAAAAAAATATAATGTTTAATAAATTAAAAATATTAAAATAATATATTTTATAAAAATATATTTATTTTAAAATTGTATTTTGTATACTAAAAACATTTATGAGTTTTAAATATAATATTTATCACATTTACTAAGAAATTTGTTTCTAAATTTATAATTAATAAATAAAATAATAAAGATATTAAGATATTTTTGTATGATTAAAACTTTTCATCTTAAATCGAAAAGGTTATATTTTCACCTCCAATAAAATGTTTTTGTGGGAAATATAGGCAAAAACTATTCTTAGGAGACTATATTTCCTAAAAATGTTTTTTTAAAATTGTATAACAAACTTAGGAACTAACATTCCCAACTTCATATTCTCAATAAACTAAAAACTTTTCATCTACCAAATGTTCATAAGAGAATATTTGGTAGAAGAAAAATCTTTTACAACATCTTTGATTAATGATAACTATTTTTGAAAATGTTTAGACATATTTATTAAGAATTAAAGTTTTCACGTTTGCTTTTAATAGAAATATATTTTTAGATAAATAACTTCATTAAATAAACTTATGTAAAAATTTATTATAAACATATTTTTTTTTATAAATTTAAAATTACAAATATATTGGTGTAATTTATAATTTTTATTTAACTTTAATATTATTTTTTATTTAAGTTAAGGTTATCCTTACAAAATAATAATCGTTTTGTTATTTTAAAACATAATTTTGAATAATTTTTTTATCAATTTAATATATGAAGTTTGTCATATTATATTATATTATTTTCGAGTTGCTAGCGAAAATTTATTTTTTATGTAATTTTTACGTTTATAACCTTGTTGATTGGTATAAATATTTGTTGAATTTCATAATTTTCATGAAGATTAATTTAAAAAAAAGTTCATGTTTCGAATATGTAAAAAAAATTCAAAATTATGTTCCAAAATTAAAAAATATCATTATTTTAGAATGATAACATAACTCAAATTTAAGAGTTAAAGAACGGAAGATAAATGAGTAAAATGATATTTTAGATAAAATAAAAAAAATAATTTAGCCTAAAAATTATAATAATTATAAACCATACAGAATAATTGGAATTTTTATTTTATAATTTAAAAATGATGACACCTGTAATAAAGAAAAAGTTAAGGAGCTATTTGATTTTTAAAAATGTTTTTATTTCTATATTTTATTTTATTTTTAATTCAAAAATATTATCTTATAAATGTTTAATTTGAAATTTTTTTTTTCATATTTATTTTTAATTATAAAAATGAAAAATTATGATATTTTATTTTTTTCAAAAAATTATAAAAGAAAAAATGAAAATAAAAAATATAAAAAAATATTTTCAATATTTTTTATATAAAATTTTTAAAATAAGAAACAAAAGAAGAATAAAGTTAATCTTTTATAATTAAAAATTATTTTTTATTTAATAATATTTTTATATTTTTTATAATTTTTTATATAAAATAGTAAAACTAAGTTTTTGTTATTTAATATATTTATATTTCATTTCCAGGGAACTTGGAATGGAAGGCTTTACTTTTATGGATAGATTGGTAGACTCATCCGCAGATGATAACTACCACCTTTTCCAAAAAGGGCAGTGATACAGCAACGTTGAAACCTGAGAGAGAAAGCCATATTGGCAGCATTCCATAAGAAGCTCCGCTGGACACAGTGTACTGCTTATAAAATAAAGAAAACGAGAAAACAGTGCCATATTCGCATTCTTCTTATTCTTAATTCTTATTATTATTATTCTTCTTTGCTTGTGGTAGCTGGTGCAAAAAACCACAACACACCCTTCAAAATTTTCTAGGGTTTGGTTTTTGCTCTCATCGCCTTCTCCAATGGCCGCTTCGTCTCTCCTCAGATCCGTGCTTCTCGCTCCCTCTCACTCCGACCTCTCATCTTCCTCCTCCCATCGCTTCAAGGTCTCTTTCCGATTCTCCAATGTTCTTCACTTTTCACGTTTTCACGTTTTCGTTTTTATTTGCATTTCGTTAGAAAAAAATCTCGAAACACATGGAATTGGACTGTGCTATGATGTAGTGTTTTGGTTCATGCGGTATTGCTTGTTTATTTGCTTCTTTGGTTCTCCAAATTTTATACTCGGTTTTTGGATTTGTTGAGCTCTGTTTGGCTACTATCATAACCAACGCCTTTTTCTTTTTCTTTTTTTTTATCCATTCTCTATCGTTCTTTTCAGTTTTTTCGTATTTGTTTCCTGTGTTTTCTCGGAAAATTGGTGGAAACTTTAAACTGTCAAAATTTTTTAAGAATCTTTCCGCGATGGTGATTTGGGCTGTAACGTAAAAGTTTTTGGGGCCACGACTGCAAAATGCGGTCGCCTATGTCCGCAATATCAAGGATCGGGATCGCGATCATGACTGTAATTTAAATCCTTGAAATGTCGGCTTTTTTTGTTTATTTATTGTTTTGTTTAGTTCTCAAAGTTTGGTTTTGGATTTGGTGGAAAATTCTGTTTGGTAGCTCAGAAAACAGGGTAGGTGGGAACAAACTGTGACATTTTCTGAAGAAAATTAAGTTTGTGAGAGATTTTAAGGATTTTTTTGCTTGTGAATATTTGATTGTTAATAAGAGTTTCATTCTCAAAGTTTACACGCTTAATTTTCTGCTTGTGTATTGTCTTTATGATGTAACATCTTATTAATGTATCTATATATGTGGGATGTATGATTCAGGTATTTAGCAATGCCTCTTGTGATTTAAAATCTAAGGGATCACAGAGCAGCATATTTGGTGCTTCAATTCAATGTGATTCATTAGTTACATTGAATTGTTTCTTTATTTATTGTTTTTTATTTAAATCCTTGAGCTGTTGGCTTTTTTGTTTGTTTATTTATGTGTTCTTTTTTTTTTTTATGTTTAATTCTCAAAGTTTGGTTTTGGATTTGGTGGGAACCTCTGTTTTGTTGCTCAGAAAACAGGGTAGGTGGGAACAAGCTGTGACATTTTTTGAAGAAAATAATTTTTTGAGATTTTAAGGAAAATTTTCTGCTTGTGAATCTTTGATTGTTAAGAAGAGTTTCATTCTCAAAGTTTACACGCTTAATTTTTCTGCTTGTAGGTTTTCTTTTTGATGTAACATCTTATTAATGTGTCTATATATGTGTGATGTATGATTCAGGTATTTAGCAATGCCTCTTTTGATTTAAAATCAAAGGGATTACAGAGCAGCATATTTGGTGCTTCAATTCAATGTGACTCATTAGTCTTACAGTTGAGTAGCTCAAACCATTTTTACTTAGTGCCCTTCTTTTCTTTCATATGCCTGTTTTGGTTCCTTTAATAGTATGTGGTTTTATTGCTTTTGGTTCTGATGTATTGGTATTTGCACAGAAACTGCAATGCTCGTGGCATCCAGCCTATTAAAGCCACTGCAACGGAAATCCCTCTTCCCACACAAAGTAAGAATAGTACTACTATTGTGTTTAGATAGTGTGATTTGCATGCAATTTCTTGATTCTTACTTTTGGCTGGTCTGCTCTGTTTAGAATCAAGGAGCACTGGGAAGACAAGAGTTGGAATAAATGGTAACTTTCTTGTTACGAGAGTTCCCTTTGTAATGTTTGTATCTACTTGCAGCATTAATTTTATTATGCACTTCCAATTTTCCAATGAATACAGAATACTTCACAGGCCATGAATTATTTTAAGCTTTGCCTTCTGTACCATCTTTTCATTTTATTTAGGATGTAATATTCACTTTAGTTGGAACTCTTAAGAATGGCTCAGCTTTTATATTCAAAGTCACTGCTGTTGCTTATGACTGTGACTTGTTTAATTTGTTTTTGTAAAGATTCCTTGAACTGTCTAATTGCTTTAGATGAAACTTGTCTCCTCCTCATTCACAGGTAATGTTTGACGAAGGTAATTGAATATAATAGTTAGAGGATAATCCTATTGTGGGAACATATGACCCTAGACTGTAATTTGTATGCTTTTAACCTGAGAGAAAGATTTCAAATGATATTTTTTGAAATCCTGATTTTATTGGATGAGCTGTGCAAAATGTTGAGGTAGATTTCTCAATTAATTAAGTTATAAATGAAAAACAACAGTTGACTATTAATTCTTCTACTTATTTTGTTTGGACTTAGGAACTTGCATCAGTTGCCTAAGCCTGAAAGAACTGTTAAAAAGTATGATCGAAAATGTAGAAGATGAAAACATTGTTTTAAAGCATAAAACTTAATCATGGAATTTTTCTGCTTGTCTGAGATAACATTCATATACTTATGGTGAAATTTGCAGGTTTTGGTAGGATTGGAAGGTTGGTGTTACGTGTAGCTACTTCCCGAGATGATATTGATGTTGTTGCTATCAATGATCCTTTTATTGATGCAAAATATATGGTAGGTACCTGCGTATACCTTAGTGATCCTTTTGCTTATCGTATATTGTTATTAAATTTGTATTTTCCAGCATGTGTTTATGTGTACACATGGTGATATATACATCTATCCCAAAATTCTTTGCTTTTTGTTTTTTATGTTGCCATAACATTAAAGATTTAGATTTATATCATAGCATGTTTGGTAAAGATTAAAGTTATAGTAATACTCACCTAATTTTCAAAAGTTCTCTAGGGAAGGTGGCAATTATTTCTTCAAAATAAGTTGAACGAAACATGTTAGTATAATGCTCTGATTTTGGATGTCTACCATGTTGCCAATTTGCAGTGATATAATTTTATCTTGTATCTGTTATGCTGATTCAATTGGGATGTTCTTCAACTATAGTCTTTGTTGTTTTATGCCTCTTGCCTTTTGTAGTATTTTTACATATCTTATTTTTGTTATATTATTTTCACCCAAAGAAGTGTTATCTAATCGTAGAAGAATACAATTTGTTGTCTGTGTGAGAACATATCTCAAACACAAAAAAACACAATGGCACTATTTTAGTACTTCCTCAGTTACTTTTCCTTTGTATGACTGAATATCAAATGGAACCATAAATTATGGGGACTTTCTTGTTTTGGTACAAAATAAGAGGACTTTATCTGTTTGCTCAACCCCCATTTGTTTTTGGTTATGAATAATAGCAAATACTCCTTGTAAATATAAGGTGGTATTTACTGTAGAAGTAGATAGTCATGCTGTGTAGTACATGCAATGACAATAGATGTTCTAAAAACATTGTGAGGAATTGGTGAGTGTATCCTTGCACGCTTGTATTCCAATTTTTTCAATAAATTCATCTATTTTATTTTATTTGTTGTTGCAGATTTTTTTAATTCATTTATGGTTGATGCTTGGTTTTTGATTTCTATTTAATTTATTCTCTCTCTAATTGTACCCTGTTTATTTCATCCTTACATTTTACTCTACCATTTAATCTTTTTTTCTTGTAGGCTTACATGTTCAAATATGATTCTACTCATGGTCCATTCAAGGGGACCATTAAGATTTTGGATGACTCTACTTTGGAAATTAATGGGAAGCAGGTTAACGTTGTGAGCAAAAGGTATCATGAGTTGAGTTCTGATAATTAAAATGGATGTTACAAACATGAGTTACTGGTTTACATTATTAGTGTAGGTGTTAAAGAGTTCTTAAAACAAATAGATTAACATGCACAAATTTTGTTTCTGTATTCAGAGATCCTGCAGAGATCCCGTGGAGTGATTTTGGGGCTGATTATGTGATTGAATCTTCAGGAGTTTTTACAACTGTGGAGAAGGCTTCATCACATTTGAAGGTATACAATTTTGTCTGTTCCTCTCATTCTTCTATCATCCTTTGTCTTACTCTCCAGCTTTGAGTCATCCTTTGTCTTACACTCCAGCTTTGAGTCATCCTTTGTCTTACTCTCCAGCTTTGAGTCTTTATTTGAGCTTTCTCTCTTTTTACAATGTAGGGTGGTGCCAAGAAAGTCATAATATCAGCTCCATCTGCAGATGCACCAATGTTTGTGGTTGGAGTGAATGAGAAGACATACAGCCCAAAGATGGACATTGTTTCTAATGCAAGCTGTACAACGAATTGTCTTGCTCCTCTTGCCAAGGTTTGTTTTCATGATGTAATGCCAAGCTTTATTGAACTTAAGGCTTTCTCTGTAATGAGGATGTTTAATATTTATGTGTATAGTTTGATGATTAAGACTTATCTTCATGGTTTAGTGGCCGTTCCCTTCCTTAAAAAGCAAGGAAAATAATTGGGGCCAAAAAAATCTTAGTGATTCTGTAACATTCCTAAAAGGGGAGAGGCCTGATATGAGCTTTTTAGGGTGTCTAAGACATGAAATATAATTTGCTCTATTCAATTTATACACTAGTAGAGAATTCATAGATAATTGATTTATTATCAAGATTCAGTAATATCTCTTCGAATACAGGGAATCAAATTATCAAAGAGAGGTGAACTTAATGGAGTTATTGATGATCTATCTGAATCTACAAGTTATTAGTATGCAAAATATGTGGCCCAGGGTATTTGTTTCAGCCAACACATACATATGTAAACCCAAGTTTATATCATGTTGGGGCATTCTGTGCTAGAAACAATTTTGCCCATATAAACATTTTAACATGGTGCTCGCCCCTCCATCTGTCCCGCATTCCCTTATCAGAAACTTGTGTAGAAGTATCTAACTTCTCCTATATAAATTATTCATCAGGTGGTTCATGAAGAGTTTGGAATAGTTGAAGGTTTGATGACAACTGTACATGCCACAACAGGTCTCTTTATCAAACTTGCTAATTGTAGCCTCTAGTTTACTTGTGGTCAAACCATCCCTTTATATGTTCACATGTGGCATTGGTTGGTAACATCCTATTCTTTCCTTTCTCAGCAACACAAAAAACTGTAGATGGCCCTTCTATGAAGGATTGGCGAGGGGGAAGAGGGGCAGCTCAAAATATAATTCCAAGTTCCACTGGTGCTGCAAAGGCAAGAGATCAATGGACACAGATTATATGCTTACTGTTTTCAGTATAGGTATATGAAATTGGGTTTGTGTTTTATGAAATCACAGGCTGTTGGGAAAGTTCTTCCTGAGCTAAATGGTAAACTCACTGGGATGGCGTTCCGTGTACCGACTCCCAATGTTTCTGTGGTGGACTTGACTTGTCGGATTAAGAAGAATGCTTCCTATGAAGATGTTAAAGCAGCAATAAAGTAGGTCTATTGCTTTTTTGCTGACTTTTATACTCCCTCTGCTGGAATTGTTCTCTACTAATCTTTTGGTTGATTTCTTTGTCTTTGCTACTGAAAAATCTGAAGGCTTGCCTCAGAGGGACCATTGAAAGGAATCCTGGGGTACACAGAAGAGGATGTTGTCTCTAATGACTTCGTTGGTGATTCAAGGTAAATTGTGTTTTGCCATGTAACTTCTAAAGGCATAATTTTGCTGAATTACTTTTCTGGTTGGAAAGTGAGGGGACTATGAAACATTTATAATTTTCCCTAAAGAAAACTGAATCTTCATTTATCTTTCCCTAGTTAGAATCTACTCATTTAGATATATTTGTAATAGAAACGGTTTATTCAAAATGAAAATCATTTTTTTCAGGTCAAGTATCTTTGATGCTAAGGCTGGCATTGCACTTAGTGCTTCCTTTCTTAAGCTGGTTTCGTGGTATGACAATGAGTGGGGTTACAGGTATGTGTGCATTTTGCATATGTAGACTAATACTAGCACCGACTCGTAGTTCATTTTTGACCAGAAAACCTGTTCATGCTGACCTTTAAATGATATTTTTTTGAATGGTTTGCCATGCAGCAACCGAGTGTTGGACCTTATAGAGCACATGTCATTGGTGGGAGCTCGCAATTAAACACCAATATTGTGTATGTTGTGTTGCAATTCTTGTTGAATTAGGTTAATATTGGTAGTGGTGGCTTAGCTTCAGATTTCGGTTTTGATCTGATTTTTGATGTGCGGATAAATGATCACATCATGTAAACTGAATAAAATAAAAAAGGACATTATCCTGGTTACACATTTTGGAATTACCAGCAAGGAATTTTATAAACTGTCTTTTGATATGCTTGACCAGTTCGCATAGGTTAACAAACAAAAGTTCATGAAAATAATATATAATTTTTAGTCATTTTCTTTATTACTATTATTCTTATGGATAAATTTATGTTAATATTGTGCTTTAAATTTTAATTTGGGTAGAATCAACCATTATGACTGGTTTAATAATACTTTATATACAAGACTTGTTTTATTAATTAATTTTTTTATATAATATATAATCATTTGTTATATTTTTCAAACACTTATGACTTTATATTTTTCTTCCAGAATATGAAGGATTATGCGACTTTAACCTATGAATTTTTGTTGCAATTTTTTTATTATTACTAATTTTTGATCATCTTAAATTTTCTACCCAAAATTTCTACATATGTTGTGTAATTTTGACGAAACTATGGATATTTTCTTAGATTCATTGAAAAAGTTGACATTTTTACGTATTCTCGTACAATTTTTGTTTTGCATTTTATAATTAATGTTTCTTGTAAATTCTTAACAAAAATATTTAGAGATAAGTTTTTCAATTTTTTTGATTTAGTAATAGATAAGAGTATAAAAAAAATAAAAAGTAATTAATATATACTTAATATCATTAAATATTTAAGAGGTTGTATTAACCAAATTGTTATATTTAATGTATTTATTATTATAACATTAAATATTTAAGAGATTGTATTAAGCAAATTATTCTATTTAATTTATATATTATAATATTTATAATTTTGACTCCTACAAAAAGTTATTTCAAGTTTCACTCCTGATTAAAGGCAAAATTAAATAAATTTTTTTGTTAATGAGAAGATTTTAAATGTTTACCTTTTTTGCAGCTTTGTACACAGAAGAAAATAATATATATATTCATAAATTATTATGATGGATATGAAATATTAATTTGATCAATGATTATTAGAATCATTCTCGTAATTGTTGGGACATAATGGCCATTTTAGTTTCATCAAAAGGCAACATCTCTCCTGATGTATGATGCATTAGGTTTATCAGGTTCCATTCACTATAGTTTGTAGGATATCATATTAAGGCACATCTGATTTCACGAGCTCCAATTTTATCTTGCTATTTTATCTTGCTTGACATGTGCAAAAATTAAAGCACCAAACACTTTCAAGTTTGAGTAATTTGTAGGCTTTCCATTCTACCCATCTATAAGGGTTTTAAACTTTTTTTTTTTTGCAAAAGAGGGACATTTATTTGTTAAGTGGAAAATAGTACTAATAATTTTACCTCATAAAAGTTTTTAGTGAGCCAGCATCATCTTACCCATTCTAGAATTGTTTATTCATTCTTTCTGCCAAAATCATTCTGTCGAGGAGTTCCAACAACTGTCTTGTGTCATTCTACAAAATTTATTAAATTTCTATGAAGCAAATATAAGCCATTGTCCGTCCTTGAACATTTTAATTTGGTTCTAATTTAAGTATGCCATTTCTTAAATTTCTTAAAAGTATCATTTTTATTTTTATTTTTAACAACATAACTTTATACTCTCCTAAAATAGTTATAAATGATAAATAAGAACAACCTTCATGAGTCATGGTCTTAATGGACTTAGAGATTTAAATAAGCATATTCAAAATGTTTATTTGTGGTATGCTAGCTTATTCAAAGCTAACATTTCATGCCCTTTCCAATATGCAATGATCACATGACTTAATTTTTCTATTTTATCACTATTTAATAGATTTTGTTTTGCTAACTCAAGTAAGCCTTTTCACTAACACGCCCTAGGCTCATATGCCATAATTTAGATTTATCAGGATGGACTAGTGTCAATAGCTTGAGCTATAACAATGGAGTCATCTAAAATATACAAGCCATTTCTTTTTATTCCTTTAGCAATAACTAAAGCATTATTAGAGATTTTTCATGATACCATATTCAATTTGTGTAGTGTATCCTAAGTTATCAAGCACTAATGGATATCAATTTTTTTTTTATTTTTTTATTTTTATTTTTTTTTAAATTTTGGTTACATACCACACACTTGATAATAATGTTTCTTGACCATTGAACATCTTTAATTGAATTGATCCCATGCCTTGCACCTTACATGGCCTAGTATTTCATAGCAACACCACTTTACCTTCTTTTAGGTTTAAAGACTCAAAATAATTCTTTCTTAGACAATGTGAAATATACAACCAGAATCCAACACCCAATCTTTTTCAATGTCAAAATTTGAGACAGTTTCATATCCTATAATAGCAATGGTTTTGATTTTTGAAGTTCCTTTTGAGTCTTTATTTCTTCATTTAAAATAGTCCTTTTTGAAGTATCTTTTCTTATGGTAGCTAAAATATTTAAACTTTCTTTGAGACTAGTTTTTCGATTTTCATTTATGCTTGTTTGTTTTGAAACTTCTTTTCTCTAATCTTTCCCACATCGTGTTCAAACCTTTTGGGTTATTCGTAGTTTTCATTTTTTGCCTTTTTTGATGTTCTTTTGTTCGTTGAGGATTGTACTTCATTGAGTGTGATGGTCAGATCTTTTCCAAACAAAATAGCATCCTTGAGGTGTTCATATGAGCTTAGTGAAGCACTAAGAAGCATAAGAGTCTTATTTTCATCCTCTAATTTCACTTCAAGATTCTCTAGAACATCAATAATCTTTATGAAGTTAGCAATCTAATCAATGACTAATTTATCCTTGGTCATTTGAAAGAAAAAAACATGTTAAAAAGTCAATTGGCCACAAATTTTGTATAGTGATTCTAGCTTTATAGTGCAACAATGGTTGGTTCCCTTGCTAATTCTTTGAGAGCTTTGTCTAAGACACAAGATTATAGTACTCTTAACTTTTTTTGGTGAGATTTTTTTTCTTCTTTTATAGACAAAGTTGTAAGGAGAACAGTTTCATCCTTTAAAACATCACCCAACCTTTGATGTATAAAATTGCTTGCATCTTGATCCTCCACAGTGTAAAGTCATTAGATTGAGAGAATTTCTCTATGTCAAATTTGTTTGATCCCATGGTTACGCCCCCTCTCCAATTCTCCACAAACAACATCAATTGTAAATGGTTTAACATGCAACTTATCGAGAAATCCAATAAGGTATACATACAACAATAAGAACAACAAAACCAGAAATAAAAAGTAATTCAAAAGAATTTAAAGAAGTTAAAGAAAGAAGATGAAATAGGATATAAATGGTTTAGTTTTAAAACATACATTCACAAGAAAAGAGCAAAACTATTCACTAGGAAAAGGAAGAATAAAATCAAGATAGTACAATAGTTTCCTTGACCCTTGTATCATTACTATTGAGAAAATAGAACAAGAAAACCCATATTTTTTACTCTATTTTCACACATTTTCTAAGAATTACATGAAGTGAAACTTCTCCCCTCTATATACTATCCACATAGAATAACACCTATGCTAATATATATACATCAATCACAAGTCCAAGGCAGCATAATCCCATCCAGTTCCTACATTATTAGTTTTGATCAGTAGTAACTAAATGTAACATACAAACTGAATACAACTATTTATAACCACTTTGCAACTACTTCCGAGACAATCCAATCAAGTAATTCTTGTTTTATTTCTTTTTTTCCTAAACTAACCCTATACCTCAATTAAACAACTATGTTAATAAAAAAAAATATTTTGCAATTTGTCCTCCTTTTCTAATTCTCTGAATCCCAGAATAAATTCATAAATTCAATGACTCATTCAAATATTTCACCAGTTTCAATAGCGTGCGACAACCTCCGTGAGAGTGAACGGAGTGACAATTTTGTGCTGCTAGGTGTTGTGTGAGTGAGGCGCTTTTGAGAGGGAACATGTGTCTTTTTTAGACAAAAATAGAGGGTACTTCAAATAATGTTGTTTTGCAAAGGGGATATCTGTAAGAAAAATGTGTGCTTGCAGGTGGTATGAGGTGGACAGAGAGTGGTTGTCCTCTTCGCATGGGAAAAAAGGAAAAAACAGAAATGATGTCTGTGTGCTTTCCATGACTGTCCCTTTTCCTTTTTTTTTTCTGTTTAATTTATTTTATATTTTTCTGATGCTGTAAAAAAAATTATGAACTAAGGTAAAAATAAATAAATTGAATCAACTTTTCTTTTCTTATATTTTTTGTATTTTTGTCTTTTTTGTTTTTTGTATTTTCATATTTTATATCATTTCTTGCAATTGTTGTTCCCTCGCCACACACATGTATGCATACATACATATATATATATATATATATTGTAAATATTTATTTTTATAAAATACGAATTTTAACAATAAATTGTAACTTGATATTAGTTTGTACCGGTCGGTTTGGACGACCGAGAAACCGCACGAGTGCATGACCATGTGATGATTCGTACCACATTAGGCCATGTGCGGATTGCGTCTGACATGTCAGAATGGAGATATCAAAATGCCGTTTGACCTTTGACATGTCCCAATACGATGGTCAGATGACGTGGCTGCATTGTGTATATATATTTGTGTGCGTATATGTAAAAGAGAAGAGATTTGAGGGAAAAATCCAAGACTTTATGAGTAGAGCATTGGTGCTAGGGCACTCGAAGAAAAAAGACCCAAGAAGGCCAGCCATAAAAGGCTAGTCCAGGGCACTCAAAGAAAAAGGACCCATAGAAGGGCCGACCATAAAAGGTTGGTCTAGGACACTCAAAGAGAAAAGACCCATAGGAGGTCGACCATAAAAGGCTGGTCCAGGACACTCGAAGAAAAAAGATCCATAGGAGGCCGGCCATAAAAGGCTAGTCTAGGGCACTCGACGAAAAAAGACCCATAGAAAACCGACTATAGAAGGTTGGTCTAGGACATTCAAAGAAAAAAGACCCATTGAAGGCCAACCATAAAAGGATGATCTAAGGCACTGAAAAAAAAACCTAAAGACCTTTAAACAACGACATCAATATCGATAAAACGTACTTTAAGTGGAGACTTGAGCTCATCAAAATATATTACTAGTGTCAATCAGTAAAAGAGAAGCTTTGCACAACACCAAAAATGTCAAAAAAAGCAAACTACGCTATAAAGTACAAAACACGAGCATACAAAATTAATAGAGCAAAGGGCACAAAGGTTATCCACATCCATTCAAAAATTGAACATACAAAACAAGAGAAAACATTGTCTGCATTTGTTTCAAAATCAAACACACAAAATGCAAATCGAACCCTTTTCCACATGAAGTAAGTTCAAACAAACAAAAAGAAAATGAACATTAACAAATAGCTAAACAGTAGGAGAAGTTGGGGGAGAAGGACCTAAAACCAGTTGGTTGTCAATGATTTCTTTGAAAGGTCTGGTTTTAGAGGCATCCACGTTAGGATGAAGGAAGGCGACCTGTTCTAAGGCATGAGAAAAACCTTTCTTGAATTGATCCACGATCGCAAGACCTTGCTCATCCAAGGCCTCATCTTTAGCTCTTAAAAGACCGATCCTTTTCAAGCTTTCCTTCTCCAATCGGGATACCTCAACATCTTTCTCTTCTTTAAGTTGAGATAAAGCTAACTCGGCCGACTGCAATTTTTCTTCGAGTAGTAACTTGGCCGCCTCCAACTCCTTTTTCTCTTGTTGCACAATCTGTACTTTCGTATTCAAAAAATCTTGAGTCCTCTCCTGATCTCCCTAAGCCAGCAACAAATCTTTGGTTTGCGCCACAGCTACCTGAAGTTGATCTTGTAAGTTGGCTATAACATCTCTGTAACTATTTATATTTCACTTTACTTTGAGATAGGCGGCCGACAATGTGACATGGGCCTCATGAGATTTTTATCGGCCAACGACCTATTGTGATCATCCAAATTGCTAAATTCTAATTCAGCGGCACAAGATAAAACTAAAGAAAAGGCAACATATCTTTGAAGAGCCCAAATAATACACACTTTATACCCTCTAATAAGGTCTTAATATGGGTAGACTAAAACTCTAAATTGTGGTTAAGAACCTCTTCTCAGCTAAAGATTTTGGTTTCCCAAAATACGAGAAGGAGATACAAATCCTTATAAAAAGGTTGATTTTAGCTTAAACTGGATTAGTCTCATGTTACAGATCCAAACTGGAATCAGAAGTCTCAGCTTAAAATCGAGACCGAGTCAAGAGCCAACCCGTCCAAGATGACTCTGCATGGCCGACTCAAGAAGAGAAGTTGTCCCGGTAGAAGCGGAAACCTTCTCGCATGTGTCAATTAGGGAAGCAATAGTTAGTTGAGACTATTATTTCTATTAGTTAAAGTTGGTTATTTCTATTATTGCTGTTAGAAAGTAGTTATAGAAGCGTGAATAAATATAGGACATGTTAAACATTCAAGAGAGCCAACCTGATCAGAATACACCATTACAGTAGCCTCCATACCTTTCCATCCCCAAGAAGCCAAATTTCCCTAACCACCTCTTTGTTCCTCGAGACTTTAGAGAGTACTCAGTCGATCGAGTGGGTATAGGACCTGTGTCTGGGTAGTGGCTGATTACTAAGAGGAGACTGTCAGGGAGCGCTGACACATTGCTTAGTGATTCAACCCCTCAGTACCTAGCCAATGAAGGAGGAACGCTGCAACTACTGTAGGCGATTGTCGCAGGAAGTTGATCCACGTATCATCCCATTACATTTCTTTTGTATCAAGTTCCAGGTTAATCAATGAAAGATCAATATTCTGTCTTTGTTATGATTGATTTCTATAGCATAATCTTGTCTTGCTTAATCACGATTGTGTAGTGTAAAGATTAGAGCACATTAGTTTAGGGACCGATTGGAATCATTCTAACAACACAATAGATGAATTCTAGATAATCTACATCAATCAAATGCATATTCCCTACCAAACTCAAAGCAGCGATTGCGTAAGTCATAAGTTAGCATGGAACAAATGTTCGGCGATTATCGTAAGTAATTGGATTGATGAGGAATCGTTGGAATAATAAGAAGCAGAATAGAAAATCGGAATGAGAAACCCGGACACATGATAAAGTAAATGTCATAATTATAAGTAGTCTCTACCGTTTAGTTCTTTAGATAGATCTATATAATTCTTGTAATTAGATTCCGAGTATAAAAACCCCTTTACAATTCCAAGTCGAGTCTATATCCTACGTTCCCAAGTCTTAATCTTTATCAATTTGAACCTTAGAAATATAGGAACCACGTGTCCTTGAGAAGAACGATCTAGGTTGACCTTGTACTAGTTTAGCTTAGGAAATCTAGTATTTTGATAGGGGAAATGATGACTATTACCATGTGACTATCAAGCCCCAAATGTTGCGGGAACCCTAAGCTTTCGTACTTTGGAATGGTTTGAAATAATGGCAAGACATCGGTTGATCACATCGTCGAGAGGATAGGATGGAGCCCAGACTGAGGGGCTTGAAGGGCGGCTCTCCAAAATCGCGTCCCAATTATTGGCCTCATAACATACTAATCCATCCAGGGTTCTTCAGCACCACCCTCGGTATTAGCGGTTGCCATCCGTTTTCGAGGATACTCTTGATCATCCAAGACTCCCACCTTAACGACACGCTTGTTGATGACATCATTAGATTCAGTGTTGACTGGGTTCGGGGAGTCGCCTGGGAGTGGAGGATAACTGTGGGTGGCAGTCAAGAAATCTCCTCAGCTAGTTGCAAAGACTCAAGTTGAGCTATTGTGGTTGCTGCCATCGCGACAGGAGCAGGAGAACGAGAGGTTTTCTTCGTCAAAGCCCTCAAAGCTTGAGCATTGTAACCTGTTGAAAAACAAAGAAGAAGAACATGTATTAACGAGAGGTTTTCTTCCTCAAAGCCCTCAAAGCTTAAGCATCGTAACCTGTCGAAAAATAAAGAAGAAGAACATGTATTAGGAGGAACAAAAAAAAAAACAAAAAAAGAGAGAGAATTAAGTCAAGCGACAAGTCGATCACCCTTATTTTTTATAAGTTCAGCACTGGAAAGGGTGGGCAACCGACTAAACTCTTCCACAAATTCCTCTTCCCAGCCCTCTAAATCATCCTTATCGACTGTGATCGACACTGCAGGTTGGTCCGTCTAGTAGAGGGGGAAGAAGGGATCCCTAGAGTTTTCAATTAGAAGGCTGGGCCTTGTGTTGCCGGGAGTAACTCAAAAAAAGTGATCTTTAAAAAGCTTGTAGCTCTCTCGGAATGGCTTCAACAATTTCCTCTTTGGTTGGCTACTCAAGGAGGTCCACTAAAATACACTAAGTGAGGGCGCCCTCCCCATATCCTCACATAAGAGCTCGAAAGCCCTCACAAAAGCCCAACTATTGGGGTGGACTTGGGTGGGGGCAATGTTGAGAATGCGGAGCACCGACCGCTCAAAGTGGGTGAAGGGGAGTTTAATACCTAGCTTGAGGGGTAGGGTATCATAGAAATGGAAGAAAGGGCCCTCAGTGTCACTCGCCATTCACAAACTAGTTTGTTAGGACGACAAGGAGAAACCTCTATAGACCAAGGGCTGTGTGATGAGTCACAAACTATACATCCTTTAGACACCTAAGAAAGGTGTTTGCAAGACTAGTTTGTGCTTAAGAAATGATTATTAGCTGAGATTCATTTTATGGGCTTAAGTATGGAGAAAATACAAATCTGCGTTAATTCAGAAGTTTTAGCTAATAAAAAGTATCACTCCTTCTTCTGCAGGTCAAGCCGAGTTGACCAGGGTCAATAGAAGAGTCTCAGCCGAAGATGAAGTCGTCCCGGCCAGATCGACTCCATCTCGGCCAAGCCAGACCCGTCTCGGCAGTCCATGGCTTGCAGCCCAGCAGTCCAATAAAGAGCGGCCCAATTGTGCTATCCACATCAGCTATCCAGCTCAGAGACCACCTCAACGCCAGCTCAGCTGCCATGTCACTCTTGGAGAATCTGCCACGTCATGTTGGAAGATCTTCATAGGGGTAGAATAGGAAATTCACATTGTAATTCTGTTAGGATATTTTGTAAGCATCATCTAGCTGCTCAGCTCATGTATATATAGGTGGGGCTGTGCACTTTTTAGGGGTCTTTGAATTCACTCCTGATACACTTCACTTACTCCATTTCCTCGCTCTCATTTTCTCCATTTCACGGTGGTACACGGTGCTCATTGGCGTTTCTTTCGATCGAGGAAGTGCAGGTTAGAGACTGGGAAGCTGAAGTCTGTCAGAGGGGACCGATCAGATTACTGATGCACTCTGGTAGAGCTGATCCTCAGCGCTCAAGCTATCGGAGGTGAACCACCACCATCAACCATGGCGATTGTCGTGGAAGATGGACACACCTGAATTCAGACCACTGTATTTGTATTCTGTTTCTGTTAATCAAGTTCATTCTGCATTTCTTACCTCCATTCTCTTCCTCTCCTTTAATTCATGATTTGATCCGCGATTGCAATTGAATTATGAACAATGTTAAGCTAAGCTGATTGGAACTGGGTTAACAAATTTAGTAGGTAATCATCTAACGATTGTTAAAACGAGAACCTAAAATCAGCCTTGAACTTAATCCTTGCCAACTGATGAGGTAGCGATTGCATAAATCCTCGGTATGGCAATGGACGAACCTTTGGCGATTGCCATAAGACTTCCCAAGGCTGATATGGATTAAGAACTGGAGTACGGAACTTGGACTAGACTTGAACTAATGGAACTGAACATGAACACAGTTAAATAGTAATAACAGTAGATAACTAGTAATAGTGGTATATGTTCATTGCATTCATGATCTTAGTTTAATTTCTGCTTTGCTCACATTCAAAATTCCCCCTGTTTACTGCTTTCTAGTATGAGACAGGGGTACTCCATCTCTATAGCGTCTGTTTGCACTCAGCCAAGACCAAGCCAGATTGTCTTTGCTGAGATCATCTCGGCTCAGTCTCTGTCGAAAGCGACTCGGCTAGTGCCGAGGAGAGTCAACTCTACATCTTAGATTCGATGACATTTTACTTCACACTAAGCCACAACTGAGCACACTATGTCCTTGAGAAGAATGACCTAGGGTTAGCTATACTATAGTTAACTTTAGTTATTTGATAAGCGCGTTGAAATGACTAAAAACGCCCATCATCACTATGCCTATAGATGGCATCGACCACTCCCACTAGAGAGTTGGGATGGGTATAAACAAAGAAAACCTTCACAACGTTGGGGTCAACCCAAGAAGGAGGGTCCCCTAAAGTATCGCTGCTCCTGGCCTCGCGAAACCAGACCTTAAAAGGAAACTCCTCACCAACTTCAGGAGTATCATCGTGTGGAAGTGGGTTTCCTTGAGTAGAGTGTTAGAAATTTATAATTTCTTTTAATCATATGGGTTTTATATTTTAAATACAGTTATATTAGCTATTTATTTAAAGTGATTATAATCTTAAGTGATCCAATTAAGTAATCGAAAAGATTTCCTAAAAGGCTTGATATGGGCTTAATGAGTGGATATCTAGGTTGACCCGTTAGAGGATAATGGAAACCCTGTATGTAGGCTACACATCATGAAAGATTATGGTCCCCAATACACCAAACCAAAATACATTCTCTATTCTCCCCATAAGAAAAGAGAAGCGAAAGTCCCCAGAAGGAACTAAGGTGGTTTGGTTGAGGAAGATCATAAACCAACGATTTTCAATCAAATTGAAGACATTGAAGATTCTACTATAATCTCCGACAAATGGATCCAGGTATTTATTTATTTATGCATCCTTATTTAAAGCTTTGATGATCTAGTATGACGGTTATTCATTATAGGAAACCTCCCAATGAACTTGTGATATACACAATCATCAACTACATTTGCCTCAAAACCATATGAGGTAATGACTTGATGGAACTTGTGATACCATTGACGAGAAGCCTATTTTAGGCCACATATGAATTTCTTTAGTTTTCATACCATAGACTTAAATTCGTTTGAAACAAAGTTTTAGGTAGCATCATATAAATCGTTTTGTCAATGTCGCCATTTAGAAACACAGTCTTAACATCCATTTGATGTAGCTCTAAATCAAAATGAGCTACTAGTGCCATTATGGTTCTAAAAGAATCCTTTGAAGATACCAGAGAAAAGGTTTCTTTGTAGTCAATGCCTTCCTTATGAATAAAGCCTTTTGCAAACTAGACGGCCTTATATCTTTCGATATTACCTTTAGAATCCTTTTTGGTTTTAAATATCCATTTGCAACCAATAGGTTTCACACCTTCAGGTAATTCGAAGAGATCCCAAACATCATTGTCTTGCATAGACTTCAATTCATCTTTCATGGCATCAATTCATTTTTGAGAGTTAAAACTTTGCATGGCTTGACAGAAGTTGATTGGATCATCTTCTGTTTGACCAATGCCATCCTCATGTTCTTGGAGAAAGACAATGTAGTCATCTGGAATTGCATGTCTCGTCTCTCTAATGAATCTCCTTAACGACACTTGTTGAGGTTGTTGAGGTTGCTCTATTGGTGGTTGAGGAAGAGCCTCATCACAGTCTTGTTCTGGAACAATGTCAGGAACAGTAGTTTGAACATTGTCTCCTATTACTGGAGTTATATCTTGAATAGTAATAGGCACAAGGACTTGACCAATGTCATTGACAGATTCTTCCTCAAAGACAACATTCCTTATGTTCTCTTCCTTCCCAAACTCAACTTCCTCAAGAATTCTCGCATTTCCCATTTCAAAAAGGATCTTGAAGTGGGATCATAAAACTTATAGCCCCGAGAGTGTTCAGCATAGCCAACAAAATAACAGCTAACTATTCTTGAATCTAGTTTTCTTTCATGCGGCTTATAAGGTTGTGCTTCAGCTGGACAACCCCAAATGTGAAAATGATTGATGCTTGGCCTTTTGCCAATCCAAAGTTCATAAGGGTTTTGTTAACTGCTTTAGTTGGCACCCTATTAAGGATGTGAACTACGGTCTTTAAAGCTTCTCCCTAGACTGACTCTGGTAAAGAAGAATGACTAATCATACTTCTTACCATATCTTTAAGAGTTCGATTTTGTCGTTCTGCAATATCGTTCATGCTAGGTTTGCTTGGCATGGTGTATTGCGAAACAATTCCATACTCTTTGATAAAAAGAGCAAAAGGTCTGGACGTTGTTCTCCTGATCTATCATATCTACCATAGTATTCGCCACCACGACCAAATTTGATGGCTGTTCAACTTCAGCTTTAAAAGACTTGAAAACATCTAGGGATTGGGACTTCTCATTTATCAAATATAGGTAACCGTATCTAGAGTAATCATCTATGAACGTAATAAAGTATTGTTGTCCATTCCATGAAGCTGTAGGGAAATGACCACAAATATCTGTATGTATTAGTTCTAAGACATCCTTAGCTCTTTCGGCACCTAATTTTCTTATGTTTATTCGTTTTCCCTTGATGCACTCAACACAAATTTCAAAGTTTGATAAGTCCAAGGTTCAAGAATTTCATCCGACACAAGTCTTTGAATTCTCTATTTAGAGATGTGGCCTAAACGCTTGTGCCATAAGATGACTAAATTCTCAATTAATTTTTGCTTTGTGTCTCGTGAACCTATTTGCAGTATTTCATTATAGGAACTAACAACATCAAGCATATAAAGATTATCAATTAAAGAACCAGAACCAACAACATTTGAATTTTGGTAGAGACTAACTTTATTATTCCCAAAAGAACATGAAAAACCAAATCTGTCCAAGCTGGAAATAGAAACTAAATTCTGCCTAAAATATGACACAATAAAAGTCTCAAATAAATCCAAACAAAATTCAGTTTTCATCTGAAATCTAAAAGTTCCAATGGCTTCTACTGCAACTTTATTGCTATCGCCTACAAAAATGAATCTTTCATCATCACTTGGTGGTCGGCTCCACAGGCAACCTTGCATAGTCACACTTATGTGAGTAGTAGCTCCAGAGTCTAGCCACCAAGTATCCGTAGGCACAAAAGTCAAATTAATTTCAAAACTCTCTTATATTTTCTTTACCTTTGACTCTAAAAAATAAAACCCCGAAAAGCTTCTAAAATCAAGCGCTTTATGATCATGAGACACATTCGGTTAGAGCATTTTCATTTCTCAATTTTAACCTCTTGAAGGTTATCCAGAGTAAGAATAGGTTTCTCTACCCAAAGCGCTAGATCTAAATCCAACAGTCGAGTACTATTGCTATGACTTCCTTCCAGACCTTGAAATTCGTCCCATTCAGCATTAGGATACTATTAATTTGAGCAGATATGTTGATCACACTAGTAGCAGCAATTGAAAAGAGAACATTGAACATACAAAACACAATTAATCTTTATGATAAATTTAAAGACCCAAACAAGATACCTAGCGCACCATTAATCCTCAATCGTTGGATTGATAGAATTAACTGCAAGTGGTACTCTCAACGCAATATTCAAATGTTGGTGATAAATCTTGTCAAATAGTGATTGTCTTTGGACACTCCATTGTTCACATAGAAAAACAATCTTACCACACATTTACCATTACAAGTATGTAATTATTCGGTCAAATTGCGTCTTCCTTTGGGCTGATCACAATTCACATGAATAATTGATAAGCGGCATTTTCTAGTCGTTTTACCGCGTTTAAATAACTAAAGCTAACTATAGTATAGTCAACCCTAGGTCATTCTTCTCAAGGACACAGTGCGTCCTAAGTGTGTTTCAATGTGGAGTAAACGAAAGCAAGATCTAAGTGTAGAGTACTGACTCGTCTCGGCACTAGCCGAGTAGCTCTCGGCAGAAACTGAGCCGAGATGATCTCGACAGAGATAATCCGGCTTGGTTTCAACGTGCAGACAGATGCTACAGAGATGGACTATCTCTGTGTCAGACTCGAAGGTAGTAGACGGGGGATTGAAATGCAATTGAAGCAAAGACAAAAATTAACTACGAGGTGAATGCCATTACACTAAACTACTCCTAGGGCTACTTCTACTACTGTGTTCATGTTTAGGCCCAATAATCAAGGTTCTTCTGGTTCAGTCACTCTAGTTCACAGTCCATATCAGCCTTGGGAGTTCCTGTGGCAATCGCCAAAGATTCGTCCATTACTATACCGAGGATTTACACAATCGTTACCTCATCAGTTGACAGAGATTAAGTTCAAGCTGATTTTAGATCCTCAATTAACAATCGTTAAGTGATTACCTACTGAATTAGCCAAACCAGTTCCAATCGGCTTAGTTCAACATTGTTCACGTTACTATGTGCAACCGCGACGTAGTAATTGAACTAGATTTTAGGAATGCAACAAGATCAGAATTCAGAAAACACTTATATTATCGGAAATGAAATACAAACACAGGGCCTGGATTCGGTGACTCCGTCTTCCACAATAATCGCCATGGTCGACGACGATGATCCACCTCTGCTAGTTAGAACGCTGAGGATCAAGTTCGCCAGAGTGCGTTGGTAATCCAATCGGTCTCCTCCGGTAACCTTCGGCTTCTCAGTTCCTAACTTGCACTTCCTCAATCAAGAGAAATGCCATTGACAGCATCGTGCACCACCGTGAGTGTAGGAGATGAAAGCGATAGAATGATGATAATGAAAGGCGAGGAAAATACGAATGCCAAAGACCCCTAATCGTTCAAAGTTGCGCTTATTTATACAAGGCACGGAGCTAACTAACTTTAACAGAATTACAAGTGGAATCCCTATTCTACCCTTGCTATAACTTGCGTTGCAAGCTACTCCAGGAGGTGACGTGGCGTTTAACTGGAACCAAGGTGGCTTCTAGATGGCTTGCTGACGTGGAGTGCCACTGGGCCTAGCTCCTGATTGGGTCTTTTGCTTGCATGGGCCGAGTCTCGGCCTGGTTGAGGTGCTCTCGGCCTGGGCCTCTAGTGGTGGCCTGCGGGCTTGGCTGGACCTGTAATGAAAGAATAGTTAGCTTAATATGCCTTGAGTTAACATAGGTTGTGGTTTTCTCTGATTCTAGGCCCTTAATCTGAATCTTAGCTAACAATCATCTTTTAAGTTCATGAGTTTCTTGATGACACTCTTCTTAGGTTCACTTATGATGTGTATTTTATGACTCATCAATAATCTCACACAACATCTATGTAAATTCAATTAAATTAATCTACACAACAAATATTACTTTGGCAATATGTTGTTTCAACTAATCCAACAAATATTACTAGACAATTTAATCAAATGAGAGGTCTTAAATTTATATAATTTTCACGCATATGAGCAAAACCCAGAACTGGGCGTTTGTTTCACCGCCTAGCTGTTAGACACTTTAAGTATGTAAGACATATAAAGTATACAGCAAGACATGTGTAGATAAACTACATAATGAACCCTTTATAAGATACCTAGCACAACATTAATTTTTAGTCTTTGAACTGAAAAATTAACTTGTAAGCGGTACTCTCAACGTAATAATCAAATATTGATAATTAGTTCTGTCAAATAATAGCCTTTCCTTTCGTTGGATCGACTATTATTCACATGAAAAATTAAAACTTTATAATTGTCATATATTTATTATCACATGTATATTATTATTTAGCCAAACTGTATGTTCCGTTGGGCCGATCACAGTTCGCATAAATAATTTAATACGTTTATGTAATTTAAATTAAATCAATTTTCACAAAATTTATTGCTTTAATTAGTTTAATTTTTAAAAATTACTAGACCTACCAAAATTAATGAGAAGGATCCAAAATTTATTATATTATGTAGTATTTTGCATGTCTTTATACCATATATTATTATTATTCAATAATAAATAATAATAATAATAATAATAAGCCAAAAAAAAATGAAATTCATGAAAGGGAAAAACATGATGGGCTTAATAAAATATTAGAACCCGCGAAAGACTTCAAGAAGCTGGATCCAAAAAAGATTAAAAATTAAAAACCCCTTTCAAAAGATGCAATGAGTTTTATAAAAAAAATAAAGCCCTTTGAAATGACGCAGCAGCACTCCGGCTGTGGCTAATCTTCCAATTAAAGAGTTTTAAAATAATTAAATAAATAAATAATCCTCCATGCAAAAAAAAAAAAAAGCTTTTCCCATATTGACACAGCACCACGTCCCGCATTTGCTGCAATCCCTTGACGTTTGTGGATCGTGTCCCCAAAACCAGCTGGATACATTGAAACTGAATTGACTCAATCGAATGTGGATTGCCAAATTGAAATCGCCAGGCTTCACAAATTGAACCAAATAGTCCAAATTGCCTAATTGCCAAATTGAATTCACGTAACTGCTAATCGGGATTTGCGAAAATGCTTGAATGCGTGCTCTGAATGTGGATGGCTGAACACTGCAGTTTTCCATTGTTGAATGTGGAAACTGCCACTGCAGAGTGTGTACCCAAACCATGGGAAACTGCTGCTCCAAATCATGGACGTCACTGCGGAGCGGAAATCATGGTAGGCTGGATCCAAATTTTCGGAATTAAAGGATGCAGATGTGATTTAAAGGAGCAGCCTCTTGGATCCATATTGTGAAACGTGGCCAACGTGACCAGAAGCAAAGGAAGAAAGGTAAGGAAGCGTGCAACCGCCCCTTGGATAAGAAACGTGCATAACTTCGTTTTTCCGAATTGAAACCGCGCCCCATCCTTCGAGAAACAGCCGCGGTAGGGGAAAAAACCGCGGGCAATGGGAGAAAAAAAAATTGCTGGATACAACCAAAACGTAGGAAAAAAAATTGCAATAGAAAATTGCAAAATTAGTTTTAAATACCAATAAAACTGCAATATCCGATGCATAATACAAAATACTACATTAATAAATTATTATAGAACCTAATTATTTTTAGAGGTAATATTTATACAACCTATTATTTAACCCAATGATCTAATACTAATGATGGTTCAGATGCCATTTTTTGGAAATATTTATTTACTTTGGGTTCCTTATTTCTTATTCCTATGAGAGGTTTGCTATAATGAATAACCGTCATACTAGATCATCAAAGCTTTAAATAAGGATCCATAAATAAATAAATACCTGGATCCATTTGTCGGAGATTATAGCAGAATCTTCAGTGTCTTCAATATGATTGAAAACCGTTGGTTTGTGGTCTTCCTCAACCAAACCACCTTAATTCCTTCTGGGGATTTTCGCTTCTCTTTTCTGATGGGGAGAACAAAGAATGTATTTTGGTTTGGTGTATTGGGAACCATAACCTTTTTTGATGTGTTAGCCTACGTATAGGATTCCCATTATCCCCTAACGGGTCAACCTAGGTATCCATTCATTAAGCCCGTATCAAACCTTTTAAGAAGTCTTTTCGATTATTTAATTGGATCACTTAAGATTATAATCACTTTAAATAAATAGCTGATATAACTGTATTTAAAATATAAAGCTCACATGATTAAAAAAAATTATAAATTTCTAACACAGAGGAGATCCTGGCCACCACATCGTCTGGAGTGGAGGAGGCAGATGACCCATTGGAGGGGCTCCGTGCGATGAAATACGCGACGGTCAGACAAGGGACCAAGCAAAAGGACAAGGCTTCTCTTAAGCGAGAAAACCTCGAAAGTAGCACCAAACACATAAAACCCAGAAAGCAATGTAAGGCATTGACAACTAAAGGATGAAGAAGTTACCTCATCTCGTCATTGCAGATATGATGGAAGTGCTGAAAGTTGAAGGAAGGAGAAGGAACCCGAAATGCAGGAGAGGGAGAGATTGTGATGGCGAAGTTGAGGAACTTGAGGAGAGAACAAAAAAACTGAGATGTTTCAAAAGATAGAGACATGAAAAAACCCTTAAAAGTTAAAGCAGAGCAAAACTCAACCGTCGCGTCCAAATAGGCAGCAAGCGAAGCGACGTGCATTGATTGACAGTTAAGGCACAAGAGAGGAAAGGATGTGCACGTGCCTCTAGGACTGGGCATGTGACACCAGACATCGTTGGAATCACCACTTTGATACATCACCCAGGCAATGGAGCATGGTCGAGCAAGGAGAGCAGTCATCTATCTCAGCCGAGATCGCCCTTCTTTCCTGAGAGAAATCAATCGACTGACTCACCTGTTATTGCTTGAGACAGCATTTCGTGAATCGTGTGCCGAAAAAAGAAATTAAACTTACATCTTGACGACGAAGCTTGAGGGGCTATGTACCAGTCGGCCTAGACAATCGAGAAACTGCACGAGTGCCTGACCACTTGACGATTCGTACTACATTGAGTCATGCGCGGATTGCATTTGACATGTCAGAATGGAGGTATTGAAATACCGTTTGGTCTTTGACATGTCCCAGTATGATGGTTGGATGACGTGGCTACATTGTGTATATATTTATGCACATATAGGTAAAAGGGAAGAGATTCGAGGGAAAAATCCAAGACTTTGTGAGCAGAACACACCTAAATCATATATACAAAATTTTATAGTAAATACAATATATTTTATACACAATTCATACTGATCAAATTAATAAAATATATACATTTCAAAATATACTAAAATATAAATAATATGGTTAGGTTGTTATTGTTGTTTAATTTTAATAAAATTTGATATAATCAATCAATGTAATATAAAGTTACAATTCAAATGTTAGATTGGTAAAATTCGCATTCTACATATAGTTTATTAATGATGTAATAGTTGATATAAATTACACCAAAGTCATATAATTGCTCCCCTTTTTATATTGTTTTCCAGAAAAAAATTGGAGTACACAATATTGGAATGATGTTTTATATAAATAAATAGAAACTAGTATTTTAAGTTCAGCATTAAAATTTATAACAAACAATTTTAGTATAAATTTTATATTTTTAATTTATAATGATTTGAATTTTTATATATAGTTATTTTTAATTATTGATAAATTCTTTTAAAAAAATTATTAAATTTTAATTTAGAGATAGAAATAAATTATAGTAGAAAAAATATAAGTGATTAAGAAGATAAAGAATATAGATAAAAATAAAAAAATATAGTTTGAAATAATTTTTTTTCAATTATAGAATTAGTGTGTAAAATGTACATATAAAGGAGTATAAAGGAGGAGAGAAGAGAAAAAATATTAAAAATATTAGAATGTTTATATATATATATAAAAGGACGATTTATAAATAGGCTTCTGAGCACTCTTATATCATGAAATATACGTATAATTCTTGTAAAAGATCAGTAACAAATAAACTTTATTGATTGAATCTTAAGTACACATAAATTTCTCAATGATTTTTATCATTCCATTAATCTTAAGCCTCCTGCCACCCATGTGAAAGTTTGACGTTATGCATTTTCCATCATCAAAACCTTGCTTGTGGCAAAATTGAACACAAGCTAGGTCCGAGGTGCATCCGGTTACGATTGTTTCACTTTTGGGTACACATTGTGCTGTCGAAACCTGTACCGTTATTTCTTCTACAATTGCAATTCGTGTCAAAAGTAAATGTTATGTTCAAATATCTGAATATGATTCTTAAAAAAAATGTAAATATATAATATTTGACCAATGTTAATATCCACACCCAGAGAGACATTTACGAACAAAAAAGAGAACGATGAACAAAATCGAGAAATAAACCTGTTTTTTCCATGGTTTCGTTGTTGATTACTGTTGTTACAACAATTTGGTGACTTCTTTGCGTTCTGTAGACACTCTTTTTTCCTTCTACATTTCTATCCACATACCATACCATATAATCTATTATAGGAGATAAATATAATTATGATGGTGATTATGTTTCATAAACTTTTTAGTTAATAATATCATTATAACGATAATTATGTTCTATATAATCCTTTATAATTTACAATGTTATTATCTTAGCCAAATTTAACATGCGATTAGGCCGAGGTTAAAGATGACCTTATTAATTAAAGTCAGTTACTTTTAAGTTTATCACCAAAGTGGAGATTTTCTGATGAATTTAGAATATGTGGTGAATCCTTATTAAATAGTGAAGATAGGAGGAATTTCAAGTTGCATTCTGCAATCATAAATGGAAAAGCCCATGAATTAACGCTGGTAATGTTATTATATGAAATTGCACATAATTTGATTACACCACGTTATGGTGTTTAGGGGCAGTTAGTAGAAGATAATTTTTTTTATGGGAATCATGATTATTAAGAATTATAAATTAGAAGAATTATGATTCTCAGGAATAATAAAGATTTATTTAGTTAATTATAAATATTCTTAGAATGTGTAGATATGTTTACTGACAATTAAACTTTTCATATTTAGAAGGAGAATTTTTTTAAGAGGTACATGATTTTTTCAAAAATATTTTTTAGAGAAATAACTTCATTAGATAAATTTATGTAAAATTTTATTATAAAAATATTTTTTATAAATTTTAAAATGGTAAATATGTTAGTGTAATTTTTAATATTTTCTTTAATTTTAACCTAACAAAATTTTTCATGCTCTCTACTCTATTTTTTACGGCTTCTAATAAAAGTATTTGTTGAATGTTGTAGTAATAATATTTTTAAACAATTTGTTTACTAACACTTTGACAATTTTTAAAAACTTAAAAATAAAAATATTAAAAAATATAATGTTCAATAAATTAAAAAGATTAAAACAATATATTTTATAAAATAATTTATTTAAAATTATATTTAGTAGACTAAGAATATTTATTAGTATTTATTATTTTTAAATATATTTTATTTATCACATTTAATCACTTATTATTTCTAAATTTATAATTGTATTAAATGAGTTAAAGATGGGTATAATGATATTTTTGCATCATTATAACTTTCTCCCAACCGAGAAAAGTAAGATTCACACATTTTCCATGGAAATGTTTTTGTCAGAAACTTAGCTTTTTCTTTTTATCAATTGGAATAGAAGACAATAATGAGAAGTTTACAATATTTACGCACCTTATTCAACCAACTAAACTAGACCCCACTTGTATGAGTTACCCTATTCAACTAACTAAGTTAGACCCTACTAGTGTGAGAAACTTAGCTAAAAACCATTCCTAGAAAATAATATTTTCAGAGAATATATTTTTTATGATAATATACCAAATATGTGACATTGGTTGTAATTGAAACCAAGCACACAATTCTCCAACTCAGCAAGAGCTGAGATTCAATTTCAAAAATCACACTCTTCATCATTCCATAAAACAAAGCACTCTACAAAGGAGTATTTAAGCAAGAACAACAAAAACAAAGTATAGTGTAAATGTACTAAAAATTGCACATAAATTAAAAAAATTATGAAATGAGTGGGATTTGACATTAGACATGTAGTGCTACATTTCTACAAGAGAACATATCTAGATTCTAACCACAATAGTCACACCAAAGCATGAAATATATGACATGTAGAGAATTTTTTAGCAAGCACACATGAACTTTCATTTAACTCATTCACTCTACTCATGCTTTGATTCCCTATTCACATACAATTGAGTCAATCAAGAATTCATTTACATAAGCCTAATCATATAAACATTAAGCTACATAGAATATAATAAAACTAAGTTGTCAATCACTTGGATCATAAAGAGTATGTTAGAATACTCGAAAGAATTGAGTTTATCCTCTTGAAATGGTCAATTCGACTTAACGTGGTGCTTAAGATATTTGATTCATCTCTCAAATAATTAGGGATTAAAAATCACTAATTATAAGTTTCTATAACTAAAGCATATACTATAACACACACCTCAATTAATTTCTTATAAATTATCTTATTTAATTAAAATTAAATATTATTAATTTTTTCTTAATAATAATAATAATCATTACTATTATTATTATTATCATTTTCCAACACTTAAAAAACAGAGACACATCATATAATAATCTCAAAATTGAGTTATTACATAAACCAATTTTATTGTCATCCAAACATAAACCTAATTTAAAATTATTTTACATCGTTAATAATTAGTGTATGACCATTAAATTCTAATTTAAATTTGATTTAAAAATTAGTTATGGTTTAAAATATAATTTAAAACTGGTTTTAATGGTATAAACTGGCTTTCAAATCACTTTAAAAAAAGCCAAACCATTTTATTAAAAAAATATGAATATAAATTTTAAATTCAAATAAATTTAAATGATTTAGTTTCAACATACTTTTCTTTTTAAAAATCTAAATCATGCTCACTCTAACCAAAACTAGTTTTAAAACTGACTTTTTTTTTTATAAACTTTTATAGTTTAAAATTGGTTTTAAGCCATAAAGCGGTTTTACAATTAGTTTTAAACTGATTTAAAAAAAATCCAAACTAGTTGTTTTTTGAAATATAGATATAGATTTTAAATTCAATTCATTTAATTCGACATTAATTGGATAAGAATATTGGATTGTTAAGAATTCAATCCATACTCCTCTTTTGATAAGTTTCACTTCTAAATTAAAACAAAGATTCATTAAATAAGAAATGTTTATGTAATCTATCCATATTTATAATTTTCAATAAAATTTTAATCAAGTAGAGAAAACATTAGAGGGAGTAACCCTTCTCGCTTTGAATGAATATGTTTTGCATATAATTAGTGATTAAAATGATTTTTTTAATAAAATTAGAGATTAAAGTGCTGAAAGGTATAATAAAGTGAGAGTTTATTCTTTAAGAATAAACATTGACGATTTAAAAATATGCTTGTGAACACAGTTGATTAAGAAATCACGCATAATTCTTCTAAAATATGAGTTGCAAATTAACTTTATTGATTCAATCTCAAGTCTTAACTCACAGATTTCTCAATGCATTATATCATTCCATGAATAAAGTCTTAAGCCTCCTGCCACCCATGTGAACATCCTCCAGCACGAAGCATTCTTTAAAGCAAATACAGTGAAAGTTTGACGTTATGCATTTCCCTTCATCAAAACCTTGTATGTGGCAAAATTGAACACAAATTGGGTCAGAGGTGCATCCGGTTAAGAATGTTTCAGTTTTGGGTACGCATACTGTCGCAACCTGTATCGATATTTCTTCTACAATTACAAATCATGTCAAAAGTAAATTTTATTACGTTCAAATATGTGAACATATATATATTCTTCAAAAAAAAAAATGTGAATACATAATTTTTTTTTACCAATGTTAATATCCACACACCCTTAGAGAGAAAGACTTACGACCAAAAAAGAGAACTATGAACAAAATCGAGACATACACTTGTTTTGCCATGGCTTCGTCGTTGATCACCAAAGTGGAGATTTTCTAATGAATTTATGATGGATGGTGAATCCTTATTAAATACGTAGGAAGATAGGAGGAATTTCTGGTTGCGTTTTGTAAGCATATACATAAAGTCAACGCTTTTTAATATGAGTAAAGTGTATTTAATTATATAGTTATTTATTACTGAATGAAATGAAAGTGTAAAAAGTGCATCACGCATTTTAATTGAATTCTTGTTTTTTATGTTCAATTTTTATTTGGATAAATAAATAATATTTTATTTTTGATGCACTGTTAAATATTTTACCCTGTTAGTAAATTAAAAATCATCTTAAGTTAGTGAAATATAATTTTTAAAATAACTATTATAATAATTAATATTACAATTTATAATTAAATGAAGGTATAACAAATATTTATTATAAATTTATTGATTTTTATAATAAATATTTAAAATGTTATACCAATAGACTCATTTAACGTTAGATGAACATAAAATCATTTAGCTTTGATATACGGTAAGATTTTTATATAAAATTTTTACACGGTCTTAAATATAGTTTTTAAAATAATTATTATAATAATCAATAATGATATTATATATGAATTTATTGTTAAATAATAGTGTAAAAATGTTTAAACTATCCATGCAATTAAATTAAATTCTATAAATAATGCCTAAATGCATAAAAGAGAATTACACTTTGATAAATAATGACTATAATTGGTTAATAAATAAATAAATATTTTAGATGTACACTTCAATAAAGGCATGAATATGTTTTTTCAATTTAGTTTATATAATATATTAGTTGTTGGAAGATTGTTTTGATATATACTCAAAATTCTTCTCAATAATTTTTTAATAACCTTAACGAGGAATGTGATTCATGATTAAGGATCACATAGGAGAGAGTTTAAGTAGGATATTATAGTTCTCATCTCTATGCTTATATTTTAAGAAAATTTTGGACTTAGATTCATACCTTATGAATAATAATTTTAATATTTATGTCTTTTTTTTTCTTTGGATATTCAAATGTTCATATTCGGTACTTGTTATTTTCATTTTTATTAACTATGAAAATTAATAAATAAAAATATTAATTAAAATTAAGACAATAAATTATTATTCAAATTTTTTTTATAAAATATAATCATAATCATAAAACATTACAAAAACTAAAATTATATTCAAATATGTTTTACAAAGCATAACAAATAGTCATAAAACATTACAAATGTTATGATAAACTTCCACAATTAATAACAAATTTATAAATTTTCAAGTCTTGAGTTGTTACTCTCCTAAATTTGTTAAAAAATAATACTTTATACTAAAGCATAGAAAATATTAAACTGACTCTAGTTTGATAAATCAACAGTAAACCATACTGATAAGTGTTTTTAGTACTCAATACAAATATAAAAAATGATTAGATTATCTATGATTTCTATAGCATAGGATCAACCTAGGTCGAATCTTTTAAGGACACGTTATTCGTGTGATGCCTAGTGTAGAAAACTAAGAATCATGTAGAGTCAGGAATGTAGAAGGCAGACTCGGACAACGAATATAAAAGCAGGGGGTTTTGTAGGATTACAAAGTAATTGTAGAAAGTAAACTACGAGCTATAAAATTAAAGACAAACAAACAATGAACAAACAAATATTTACCATACCAATTCCAAAGTTAGCAAGTAACTAATTTTGGTTCCTATTAATGCATATGATTTCAAATCAACCTATGTCTTAAGACGATCGCCTAACATTTGTCCATTGCCGACTGAGTGCTTACAAAATTGTAACCTCAAGTTAGTAGGGATTACGCACGTGATTGATTTTAGGCTTTCTATTAATTACCTAACAAGTTGCTAGATTGGTTTTGACCAGTCCCTAAGTTAACATGATCTATTCTTACACATGCATTATCATGAAAAAAGCAAGAACAGAGAAACAAACAGGAATCACAAACAAAAAAGTAGAGAAACGCAAACCCATTTCATTGTATAACTATTGTATTAATACAAGGGATTGTGGATACATGGAGTTATGGACTCAGCCTCCCACAACGACCACCATGGCAGAGCTATAGTGTTCCACCGAAGATGGCTAGGTTCAAAGGGGTTAGTCCATCAAAATGTGTCAACTAACTGGTTAGTCTTCTCTAGCAACCGGTCACTACCCAGACCATGAACCTGCATCAACTCGATCGACTAGACGCCATACTAAAGCACAGTGGAAACACCGATCAATGGAACGAGGTTTTATATGTGAACAACGGAGGTCGTGGTGTGTATGAATGTGTCGATGCGTCCCCAATGAATGAGTTATGCCTCCCTTTTTATACACATTTAGACTAACTAACTAACTAACCGTACATTAATTGATTTAACAGAAATAATTGACTAACTAACTACAACTAATTGGAATAATAGAATTAGCGAACTAACTAACTATTTCCAACATGACCATGTGCTCGAAATCGCTGGAGTGGAGTTGGTCTTGCTGTCGGGATGAATTTAGATAGATGGGACGACTTCGGCATATGGAGTTGGCTACTAGAGTCAGAGTCGACACGCAGATTGGACTTGACTATAGGAGATGGAGTTGGCATGTGGATTGGACTCGATTACTAGAGACGGAGTCGGCATACGGAGACGGAGTCGACATACGGAGAGGAGTCGGTTTGGAGAAGAACTCGTCTGGTCAGGATGACTTCATCTAGTCGAGACGACTTTGGTCTCAGTTGGGATGACTTCATCTAGGACTCCAATTTCGACCTACAAAATGAGTTAACGTTTTTTGTTAGCTAAAATCCCCAAATTAGCATATGTTTGTATTTTCTTGATTTTTACCTTGATAATTTGAATTTTAGCTAATACGTGATTCTTAACTACAAAATAAAGTCTACTATACCCATCTTAAGACCTTATTAGATGTCTAAAATATGAATTATCAGACCCCCGCACTTACACTTTTGCACTCATGGGAAAATCGAAAGAAATCATCAAGGAAAAATGAAAACAACTGATTGTGAGAAGAAGATGTATTTTCAAATGAAATCATTAAGTTGATAAACAGATGTAGTACCCCTAAATTGTCCGGGCTGGATGTGTCCCAGCCTTTCCCCCCTGAAGCCGGCCCAATTTCTGGCATTTGGGCCATTCCGGCACGGCTCCAAGCTGAGACGCGCCCAGAGTCCACGCTTGACTCGATCTCCGTTTGACTCGCCTCCGCTTGACTAAGTCTCCGCACATCCCAATGGGCCCAGGCGTCATGGGAGAAACTGAAAGAGAGAGAGAATAATATCTGAGAAAATCTTGGGATTCTACAAAGTTGTTATGCGCCTCTCCTGCACTTCTATATAAAGCCCAAAGTGGCAGAGAAGAGAAAGGGACATCAACAGAGAGAGAGAAGAGGCGAGGATACCGCGAGACCAAGGAAGAAGGGCGACCAACCAAGAGAGCTGACGACGACGACCCCAGACGGAAGGAGGACCCCAAGGGCCAGAGAGAAGAAAGATCAAGCATTGGGCAAAGACAGGAAGACACGTCCGCCATCTCCGAGCACCAGGTTAGTATTCTAATCCCCTCTTACATCACCCAAGTCGTTCCCTACCACCCCTCAAACCCGAAGTCCTCACCTACCTGGCCGAGTCCATCTCGTCACCGAACGCCGACCGACGAGCCTTTTTAAGCAGACCTTGACCCGCCTTCTCCAAGCCTTCTGGCCTCGCCCACACCAGATGGCCGAGATGGCAGGGCCGAGCCGACATGGCAGGCCAAGCCGACACGAGTCGCCCGATCCCCACTACGAACCATCATGCCTAATCCGACTTGGTTCCAAATGAAACCGAGACTAACAAGCCATCCCTTATCCCCTTTTACTCACCTCCCACTAAAAGGAGAAACCAGTCAAACCTCCCCAACCGAACTACGTGGACTTTGAATCCTCTGTTTGCCGAGGTACGTAGGCCTAGGGGGCACACCCCTATCAAGTCAAACCTTAAAAAACCAAAAAAAATCCAAAATGCCAAACACCGTCCCTCCTCCCATATAGCTAGCCTGAGGTAACTATCAAGTGATAGGCATGCTGGGGGCCCCCACGCCCTTAGCGTGTAACCAACTCCCGAACCCACATGTCTGATTCGAGACCAGCCTTGCCAAAAGGTTTCCTGGCGTTCCCTAAACCAAAACGCCGGTGGCGACTCCTACCTGGCCGACTCGGTTTCGGCCGACTCCGCCCAACGTCACAATTTAGGTTGTGACAGATGGCGACTCCACTGGGGATACGTATGCCGAGAGCTGAGCCTTGATAGGTTAGCGTGAAGGAGAGACCGGATGAGTCCAGCAGCCAGTTTTCCCTTTCTTTTTGTATTTTAGCTTATTTCATGCATGCTTGTTTTATTCTTTCCTATTATTGTCATCATAATACTGTGGGGTTCACGGGGACAGAGCACAATGAGGTGTGAATGTGAGGGGCCTTATTCCCAGGCCTGTGAGTTAAGGAGAGAGGAATGTGTAGTGGTCTCCATACTAGAGGCGTCTCAGTACTGGGGATCACGATAGTTCCACTTGGGGCTGACCGTCCTAGGGGGGTAATCATGTTCTGGGATATCTATCCTGTCCATGGTACCGCCTCCCCTGGGAAGGTCTATAGACCCAAGAGCCTATTGGTGAGAATGATTAGAAAAGCCCCAGAGAGAAAGGGGGGGAACGAGCCTATCCAACCATATGCCCGATTAAGGGACATCCAAGCAAAAACCGAATTGAATCTGGCTTAGTGCAAACCGAGATGGAATCGCCAAAAAACCCTTATACCAACCCAAAGATGCATACATGCATCTCATACACCACATAAAAAGAAAAGAGAGAAAAAAAACAAAACCATGCATCATGATACATTGATCACGAAAATTTCAGATAATGGAAGTAGGGTCACAATATTGGGCTAGATCACCTCAACCCGTCCAGGCTAAAGCACCGAACGTCTGCACCGCTTCGCTCGCGGGGCAGCTGCCTGAAAGGCCCATGGCGAAGACGCTTCGAGAAGCTCCATGGCAATCTTCTCGAGCCTACCTGAGGTTGAAACTCAGCCAGCCGCATTGGAAGCCCTCGTCCAAAGATTACGACTCACCAATACTTGCTTCACTTTCGTAGACTTCCAAATGGCACCAACCTTGAGGAGTATGAGCGATTGATGGGATTACCCCTCGTCGAATCCCCACTCTACTTCCATCAAGGCCAACGCCCTTCTTGGACCACTATTGCCAAACTATTAAGAGTACCGGACGCGGAAGTTGCTAAGTGGAAAAGGAACCGCAACGGTATAGAAGGAATACCCAGGGTGTACGTAGAGGAAAGGTTGCTCCAGTTTCAAGAAGAACAGGATTGGGACGCCATGATAGATGTATTGGGCTTGCTCCTCTACGGAGTGGTGCTGTTTCCCTACATCGAAGACTACATAGACCTCGCAGCCATGGAGGCATTCCTAGCCAAAAAAGACCGAGGGGAAAACCCCACCATGGCTCTCCTAGCCAACACCTACTACACACTTAGCCATTGCAAAGTGGGCGGAAAACAAATAACCTCGATGCTGCACCCCCATGCACCTCTGGCTGACCGCCCATCTCTTCCAATGCAAGACCAAGACTGTTTGTCCAAAGGGAAGACTTCAAATGGAGCTGTATAAAGAGAATGACCAAAGAGCAAAGTGGGTAAGACAACTAGAGAGGCCACCGAAAGAACACTTGGCTGGGTACCCCGCCTGAACGAAAGGCAGAAATGATCACTACCGTGGGGATTATCCCAATGTTCCTCCTGACCCCGGGGCTATCAACTATAACCCAGAGCTAACCGCCCGACAGGCCGGGTTCCCCATGATCTCGAGCCCCGCCCAGAAGCTCTCACTCCCTCTTCCTGGATAGAAAGGCACAGCCCATGAGGCGAACACTACGTAAAAATCCGACGGGCTTGGGACAGTGTCCGTCAGACAAGGAGCAACGTGGCGAACCAGAAGTCAGGAACCTCACCCGAGCACGCAGCCTGGCTCGAGCAAATGCGTGTCCACCTCGTGGACTGCCTTGGGAAGTATCCTACGCCAGACCAAGCAACTCAGGCCTTTAGATACAAGAGACACTCCGAGTTGAGGCACTCCAAGGTACTCTAGAGCAAATGAAAACAGAACAGGAACGCTGAAAAGAAAATTGAAACAGCTCTAGAAGAGGCCCGACAGAACGACGCCGAAAGCGATGAATTTAACAGAAAGTTTCGGGCAGAAAAGGAAGGCCGCCTAAAATGGGCCAAGTGTCTAAAAAGCTGTTGATCAGAAAGCATATTCGAGTAAAGCGAACGCGATCAACTAGTAGCCGAAAAAAGAACGACCGGAGAAAACTGTAGCCACCCTCAAGGCTAGGGAAGCCAAGAGAGAAGAAGAAACGCAGGCCTCCTGAAAGGACACACTTACTTCGAGGAAGAACTTAAAGCGCCCAACTATCAAAGGAACACCTACAAAATCAAAGGCGATCCGGATTGTTAGCCTTGGTCGAGGCCCGAGGAAAGATCGACGAAGCAAAGTCTCAACTCGAGGAGCTGAAAAAGATCCTAGAAAGTTGGAAGCAGAGGTGTCAAGATATCGCGACGGTTGAAATACAAGTGCGAGCCGCTTGTAGACGCAAGGTTGGAAGGACAGATATGTCAAACTAGCATGGCTCGCCAACTGGCACATGAGCATTCCCCGGCTCAAGCGGCAAGGCATGATGGATCCCACTAAGACGCCAAGAGAGATCAAAGAATTTTAGAACATTGTAGGGCGTTGTATGATATGGTGAAGGAATTATCCGCCCCACCATAAGAATCGTTTTGTCAAGATTCACATGCCTCTTTAGGCTCAATAAACATTATTTTGAATTTCCGTGACTCAATGTTATCATCGATTTGCATCATTCATCATTCATATAGTATAGCTAAATACATATTCCCAAGCATGAAAGCAAAAAAATAATAAACGAAAAGGCATAAACTAATCAAAAAAAAACATATACCAGAAAGAGAAATCGATCAAGCGCCCCACCGGGCATTCACACGCGATCCAAGACTAAAAACATGGAACAAGCCATGGAGGAATTGGAACAACTGAACGCCGAGATAAGGGCGGAAATGAGACTGGAAATGGGGCAGATGAAGGAACAAATTAACAAAATGTTCGAGATCATCACTCAAAACGCAGCCCCAACCCCCGCGGCAGTCACCCAAGGAGCGGCTCCTAGCACCGCCACATCAGGGACACCTACGCATCCCCCGGGATTCACACCCCCCATGGAATGCCACTACATCGAAAACCCGCCAGCTCCCCAAGAAGAGCAGCCAGGGGAACACCTCGGGACTAGGTCGGGGGCAAGGATCGTGATCCGGCCTTTCCTCAGTCCCCGTGAGCCACACGCCTACTATCACCCCTTTCGAATGCTGGGTCGCATACACCCGACCTGTCCCGAACCAACCATCCTGTGCAGCGACAAGATCAACGCACTCAAGAGCGCATGCAAGCCATTGAAGGAACCAGTAGCCACGGCATTGACGCCGCCAATCTATGTTTGGTTCCCCGACATCGAAGTTACTCGCCGATTTCAAGGTTCCTAAGTTCGAAAAATACAAAGGAAGTTCTTGCCCACGTACATCTAGCCATGTATCGCCGAAAGATGGCCCCCTACACCCAACAAGACAAGATCCCGATGCACTGCTTTCAGACAGCCTTTTGGGGCAGCATTGTGGTGGTACGTGGTCTAGACAACGGCACATAAAGACTGAGAGACCTCATGGACGCCTTTCCTACGGCAATATAAGTACAATGAGGATATGGCCCTGCACCGCCTCGCCCTGCAAAACTTATCCAAGGCCGACGCTGAAGGCTTCAAAGATTACGCGCCAGAGATGGCGGGAGTTAGCTGCCCAGTCCAGCCACCCTCTCTCAAAAAAGGAAATGGCTTCCATGTTCATCGACACCCTCCTCGCCTTTCTACGACAAGGTCGTAGGGAGCGTAGCTTCCAACTTTGCCGACCTAGTCGTCATAGGAGAAAGAATAGAAGCCGGCATTAAGCGGGGAAGGTTCACGCAAGACCGGGGAAGCGCAAGCTTCATCAAGAAAGTAGAGAAAAGGAGGGGAGATACGAATGCCGTAACAACAGATCCCCCACAAGGCCAGAGTAAGCTCATCCTGAACAGCACGGGGATAGTCTCTTTACCTGACCCGTCACCCCAAGCTGGGGCAGCATCTACACAGGAGGCCCAAAACCCCCGTGTGGCCCGACAAAGAAGAGTCTTCACTCCCATCCCGATGCCTTACGCTACCCTCTTCCCTCTCCTACTCCAGAAAGGCATGATAGCGGTTATGCCATTCAAACCGCTAGAGCCTCCCCCTACCCCTGGCCTTACGACCCCAAAGGCAAAGTGCGACTATCACTCAGAGCCGGGGCATTCTAATGAAAGGTGCCGGAGTTTCAAGCATAAAGTCCAGGACCTGATAGAGGCAGGTGGTGGCTTGGGTTTGAAGGGAACAAGCCCAACATTGGTACTAACCCTCTCCCCGCCCACGAAAGCGACAAAGCTATTAATGCGCTAAGTCACAACACCGACACTTCAAGGGCGTAAGAGGAAGTAATTGCCGCCATAGGTCGGCAAAAGACCGCCTTTCCAACCACTAATCATCCAATGCGACCCGATCCGTCCCCACACCCTTGATCATCACGGCCCCACCTAGGCCCGCCTACAAGGATAATCACGCTGTCCCCATGGCATTACGACCGGTGCCCGAGGAACCCGCTAGAGAGAGCAAACCCAGGACCTCCCAACCGAGGAGGTCACTAATATCGCGAACCCGGGAATGACACGTAGCGGAAGGATCTACACCCCGGCCAACCTCCTGAGGAAAAGATCCCAAGGGAAGTCCGAAAGGGCACCCAAAGAAAAGGAGGCCAAGAATTCCTCAAACTCATCCGCTACAAAGTACGAATTGTTGGACCATCTGAACAAGACCCCGGCACGCATCTCGCTTCTGTCACTGCTGCTGAGTTCGGAAAACCACCGCAACCTCCTGCTGAAAATCTTGAAAGAAGCCCACGTAGCCCCGGACATCACCGCGGAAAGATTTGGGGGCATTATCAAGGCCTCACTAGCTCGGGACGGCCGACCTTCTCGAACGAGGAGATCCCGCCGAAGGGAGACAAAGATAACCAGCCCCTTCATATTGCTGTCAAATGCGGGACCTACATGATTACCAGAGTACTAATCGACAATGGCTCTTCCCTCAACGTCCTGCCAAAGGCCACCCTAGACAAGCTGGGTTCCACCCACGTGCAACTGAAGGCGAGCCCAGTGATAGTGAGGGCATTCGACGGTTCAAGAAGGGGACGCCATGGGGAAATCACTCTCCCATCTACGTTGGGTCCTACCCCTGTTCCACATCCTCTTCCAAGTCATGGATATTCGCCTGCTGCATACCTGCCTTTTTAGGAAGGCCTTGGATCCACTGCGGGGAGCTGTACCTCCTCCCTTCACCAGAAGGTTAAATTTGTCGCCGACCAACAGTTGGTCAGCGTAATGGGGGAACAAGAATTGATGATTAGCACCCCCACACCTGATGGATACCTCGAGGAAGAGGAGGAGGAGGCCCTGAAACCTCCTTCCAAGCACTCGAGATCGCTGCAAGCCCGGAAGGGCCCCCTTTGTGGCGTAAAAAACATGGCGTTTCCCCGTCATGATCAAAGAGGGTACCAACCTGCAAAGGGCTCATCCTCTTCTAGAAGGAATCCCCGCGCCAATTGAAATCCAGGAAAATAAGGGGAGAGCTGGACTCGGGTACCAAGCCGGCGACCGGGCAAGAGCACGCCCAACCCGGCAAAGATGGGGCCAACATTTCGCTCGTGAAAATGCGGCGATGGTAGGTAGTGGGCCCAGAAGTCAGCCCTGGGAGTCTACGTTTTCAGGGGACAGCTAGCTAATTGACAACGGAGCCACTTGCGATCTAATTTCTCTTTACAATGTAATTCCTTTTGTAACTCGCCTTTCGGGGCGACTTTCGAATTAATAAAACTTAGCATGCATTTCCATCCATTTCCAGTCACTTTCTTGCCTTTTTTTTCTTTTCCTTTTCGCGTTTTTCATTTTCGCTAAAAAAAAAACGGGAGGAAACTCCCTTTAAAAAACACCACCAATAACGAACCTGTCCCTAAACAGCGATACAGCCTGCGTATGCGAGGACCCTAGTCCTATTGAGGAACCGGTAGGAGAGGAAGACGCAGAAACTGAGGCTTTGGCCGAGGTAGAAAGGCAGATAGAACTGGAAAGACCAAAGTTCCAACCCTTGGCCAGGGAGTTAGAAAGCGTGAACCTAGGGGACGAGAGGAATAAGAAAGAAGTACGAATAGGAAGTCAGATGTCACAAGAATCGAGAAAGGCCCTCATAGAACTCTTACAAGAGTTCTCAGACATATTTGCGTGGTCATACCGAGACATGCCAGGCCTCGACCGCAGCATAGTGGAACATAGACTCCCCATGCTCCCAAAAAGCAACCCCTGCTCGCCAACAGGTTGCGAAGAATGAAACCCGACGTGGCCTTAAAAAATCAAGGAAGAAGTAGAAAAGCAAAGGGACGGTTCCCCGGCCGTATCTAACTATCCCCAATGGGTGGCAAACATCGCACTGCACCCAAAAAGGACGGAAAAGTACGCATGTGTGTCGAATTATGGGATCTAAACCGGCCAGCCCCAAGGATAATTTTCCTTTACCCCACATCGACATGCTCGTAGACAATACGGCATGTCACGCCTGCTTCTCCTTCATGGATGGTTTCTCGGGGTACAATCAAATTCTAATGGCGAAGGAAGATCAGGAGAAGACGACCTTCGTCACCTTATGGGGAACGTTTTGCTACAAGGTAATGCCATTTGGCCTCAAAAATGCCGGGGCAACCTACCAAAGAGCAATGGTAACCCTGTTCCACGACATGATGCATAGGGAAATCGAGGTATATGTCGACGACATGATTGCAAAATCAAAAACTCCGGAGCAGCACATCGAAGACCTACGAAAATTATTCGGTAGACTTCGCAAGTACAGGCTAAGACTTAACCCGGCCAAATGCACCTTCGGAGTAACGTCGGGAAAATTGTTGGGCTTTGTGGTAAGTGAAAGGGGTATCGAAATGGACCCAGATAAGGCAAAAGCTGTCAGGGAAATGCCCCCTCCCACAACAGACTCAGAAGTCCGGGGCTTCTTGGGACGAATAAACTTCATAGCCAGATTCATTTCCCAATTAATGGCAACATGCAACCCCATATTCAAACTCCTTCGGAAACGACATAAGTTCGAATGGGATGCAGAATGTCAAGAAGCCTTTGAGAAGATCAAGCAAGACTTGGAATGTCCACCGGTCCTCATCCCCGCCCCTGGAAAACCTCTCGATCTTGTACCTTACGGTGCTCGACGAGTCCATGGGTTGCATGCTAGGACAAAAAGATGAGGCCGGGAAAGAACGAGCAGTCTACTACCTCGGAAAAGGTTCCGCAGTTGCGAGAAAGGTACTCGGCCTGAACGAACCTGTTGCGCTTTTTGTGCGGGTTGCCAAGAGGCTTCGACCATACATGTTGTCCCACTCAGTCCGGCTAGTAGCCAAGACTGACCCCATCAAATATATCCTGGAAAAGCCCGCACTTACAGGACGCATAGCACGTTGGCAAATGGCTCTATCCGAGTTTGACATCGCTTATGTGAGCCGTCACGCTGAAAAGGGAAGCGCCCTAGCGGATCACCTGGCCTATCACCCACTGGCAGATCCACAACCCCTGGCTCACGAATTCCCAGACGAACACATCATGGCAACAGGAGATGAGTCCCGACCGAAGAACGAATGGACGATGTGGTTCGACGGGGCTTCCAACGTATTGGGAAATGGGATTGGCGTGGTCTTGGCCTCTCCAACCGACCATTACTTCCCTTTCGCTGCCAACCTGGGGTTCGATTGTACAAACAACATGGCGAGTACGAAGCCTGCACTATGGGACTCGCCATGGCCTGGAACACCAGTCAAGAGACTCCTGGGTCTCTGGAGACTCGGCCTGTGATCTATCGACTCCGTGGAGAATGGGAAACACGGGACAGCAAACTCATCCCGCACTACCACGACTACGCCGAGGGAAATGACGAAGCCTTTGACACCGTCACATTCCACCACGTGCCACGCGAAGAAAATCAAATGGCAGATGCCTTGGCGACCACCTCGTCACCATGGTACGAGCAAATGACGGCGGGGAGATGACCATACATGTCCCAAGCAACTCCCTCGTCTGCCTATTGCCACCACCTGGGCCTCGGACCACCCAAAACGGACCCAGAACCCTGGTACCTCGACATAAAAAGGTACTTGGAAAAAGGGGAATACCCGGAAGAGGCATCGGAAAACAGCAAAAGAACATTGAGAAGGCTGGCGGCCAGCTACCTCTTGAGCGGAAACGTGCTATACAAAAGGAATGCAGACATGACACTTCTGCGATGCGTAGATCGCCTGAGGCCGAATCGGATAATAGAAGAGGTCCACGAAGGAACCTTCGGCACCCATGCAAGTGGCCATACCACTGCTCGCAAGATACTCAGCGCGGGGTATTCTTGGACTAAGTTGGAATCAGACTGTCACCAACATGTCCAAAGGTGCTTGAAATGCCAGGTCCACGCCGACCGTATCAATGTCGCTCCTTCCTCCCTACATAGTCTGGCCGCACCATGGCCGTTTTCTATGTGGGGCATAGATGTGATCGGGCCCATCGAGCCCAAGGCTTCCAACGGGCATAGGTTCATATTAGTGGCCATCGACTACTTCACCAAATGGGTAGAGGCAGCGTCGTATTCGGCCGTAACTCGTAGCGTAGTGGTCAAATTCCTCAAAAAGGACATCATTTGCCGTTACGGGATCCCATCCCACGTCATTACAGATAACGGCACCAATCTGAACAACAAGATGATGACGGAACTGTGTGAGCAATTCCAGATCCGTCATCACAATTCCACTCCCTATCGCCCCCAGATGAACGGAGCGGTAGAGGCCGCCAACAAAAACATCAAGAAAATAATACGGAAAATGGCGGTAACCTACAAAGATTGGCATGAAATGTTGCCCTATGCACTACACGGATATAGGACTTCTGTGCGAACCTCCACCGGAGCAACACCTTATTCCTTGGTCTACGGTACCGAAGCAGTCCTCCCAATAGAGATTGAAATACCCTCTTTGAGGGTCCTGGCCGAAGCAGAATTAGAAGACGCTGAATGGATCCAAAGGCGCCACGATCAGCTAAACTTGATCGAGGAAAAACGCCTCACGGCCTTATGCCACGGTCAGCTCTATCGAGCAGGTTAAAAGTGCCTTTGACAAAAAAGTGAAACCTCGGATGTTTCGCATGACGGGACATGGTCCTCAAAAAGGTACTACCAAACGCCCATGACCCGGGAGGAAAGGGGCACCCAACTACGAAGGGCCATATGTGGTAAAGCACGCTTTCTCGGGGGGGCGCTACTCCTAATCGACGCGGGCGCGACCTCAAACACCCCATCAACTCGGACTCAGTCAAGAAGTTTTTCCCTTGAAATCTCGCCTAAGCAAAGAAGGGAAAGTCGTCCGCATCCAACCGAACCAAAATAGGATTAGGGAAACCAAGCGAGGCTACCTCGTTGATCCCATCAAACAACCCATCCCGCGCAAGAATGCGCAAAACCATGTTTTCACTTTGTAAATCACACATTGTCAATAAAGCCTCGTTTCATTTTTATCTCCTTTGTTTTTACATGCTAAGCTTCATTAATTCAACAAAAAGAATTTACATCGCTAAAGAATAGTTCGCAATCAAAGGCACTGTCTCCGTTACGGACCCTCGTGATCACTGATGGCTCAATAGCGCGGCGATATCCTGGTCGAGGTGGCCAAGCGCAGTCGAAAAAAAACAACAACAGAAAATAATGACACTGAGCGCGCATTCCTAGGAAATAGGAGAAATTCTGCATTCTAAGTTTGCCCTAGGCTGATTCCATCTCGGTTTGGCCAAGCCAATTAATTAGGCATTCCCATAAAAATAAAAATAAAAATAATAAAAAAGACCCAAAAACAAGAGAGATAATAAGTAAATTCTCATTTCATAAATGATAAGTTGTTTATACATAATCATCGGGGAGGGGGGTCAAGGAGGGAAACAAGCTTCCCATCCTTGATTTCTAAAGTAATAGAAAAAGGGCTCAAATCGAAGTCCGGGGCCACAAGAGCTACCTGCTGAAGGGCTTTCTCGAAGCCCGCCTCGTGTTGGGCCACGATAGCACCTTCCAAGCGCTCCACCCTGCTAGCAAGGCGCTGCCTCTCCTTTATAGAAGCAGCAACCTCAGCCTCTAAAGCGGTAGCCCTGGCCCCTGCAGCCTTCAGTGCGGTCCCCAACTTGGCCTTGGTCTCCTTGTCGGCCACTACGATCGCCTCTGCCGAACTAGCTCTGGAGCGGGCAGCATCCAAATCCTTGGATAGGGTCTCCGAGGTTTGCTGGGCAGCATCCAAAGCAGCCTTCAGCCTGGCAGCCTCAATCTTCCAGTTGGCGGCTTCGACCTCCGCCTCCGTCACCCTTTGCGTCAACTGGGCAGCTTCGGCTTCAGCTGCGGCCGCCTTGCCCCCCATGGACGCCGCCTCTGACTTAGACTTCGCCAAGTCAGCCCACAAACCTTCTGGGTCATCCCCGGCTTGCGACACGCCTTCACCCTCTCCACCTCAGCCCTTAGGTCCTGGTTGGCTTTAGCCACCTTTTCAAATTCTTTTTTATTCAGAGCCTCCTTCAGCACAACCTGCTCCGCTTTCTTCACCAGGCCCCTTGACACCTCTAAAGAAGCCAACGACCTGAGATGATAGGCTTCCAGCGTATCAAATGTCCCGTCCACCCCAGCAGCAACCAAGAGCCTACGGTCATATTGAGGAATTGAGCTTGGAGGGAACCACCCTCGGAGGTCCACGTTCGCTCCCCACAAAGATCTTACATTATCAGGGGCCTTGAAACAGGACAGCCCCCCCGAAGGCAACTCGGTCCCGCAAGGAATGGTAACTTTGCTCCTCTCCGTCAAGCTGATCGGAGATGAACTAGGGGGCACGACGCTCTTCCCCTTTTTCCTAGCAGCTTCTTCAGCAGCAAGGGCTTCAGCTTTCCTCTTGGCCCCCCGTGTCTGCACATCTGAGGCAAGGGGCCTCGCTTCGGCCTGAACAGGCGCACCTTCTACACGCGCCGACTCCATCTCGGCAGGCGCCGGGGACTCGGCAATAGGAGTCGACTCGCTGGCTGGAGCCGCTTGCACTTCGGCCATGGGTGCCGACTCCGTTTCGGCTGGCCGTACTGCCGACTTCATTCCGGACTCGGCCCGTTGAGCCAATTTCACCTTTTTGATTAGGGCCGCCATGTCGATCCCCTCATCTTCAATCATCCCTGTCAAAAAAAAAAATTAATAAAGATATTAGATACTCTTCTATGCCTAAACAAGAAAAAAACAAGACTCACTTTTCAAATGGGAAACAGGCTTCTTCCCAAGGGCCAAGGCCACAATCTCCTTGTAATTCATCCCCCTGGCAACTCGTCCAACAGTTGGAGAGTCGCTTTCCCTCACGAAAAGTCGGCTCTTCAAGGCCCCCTCGAGGCCTTCAAAGGCAGCCTCCAAGATCAAAGTGGCATTGGCTGCCCATCTGTGCACAAGGACCCCTCGTGTAGGGCCCTTATCTTCAAAAAAGCGATCCTTGAAGCCCTTTGTAGGACGCCGTGTACGCTATGTGAATAGACTAGTGTTGGGGAGGGTGCCAAGGAAACCCAACCCACCTTCTTCCCCACTCGGGTGGTGTAATGGCTTAGGAACACCGGGGCTGAAGGAGTCAGGGTCAGCACCGCGCACACCACCTTGAAAGCTTGAAGAGCCGCCCACCCGTTGGGATGAAGTTGCGAAGGAGCCACGCCCACCAGCCTCAACACCTCCGCTGTAAAGCGGTCCAGAGGGAAGGTCACCCCCAAGTCTTGGAGGACGGTCTCGTACATGTATACGAAATCGCCCTCTCCCTCTCTGCATACGTGGCAGACCCGCTCTGAGGAAGAGCAGTGGGTCATCTCCAGACGAAGGGCATGAGGCCCACAAACCCAGTCCCTTTTGGCAGCAAGGGACTCCACCTCCTCGGGTGTCATTTTGGAGCCATAGAACAGAACGTCCGGGTGGACCCATTCATAGTGCTCCTCCCCTGATAGAATGGGGGCACTGGGGCTTGACTCTGCTTTATCTGCCACAGCCACAGGTACGGCAGCTATGGCCTCAGGGCTGGAGGTTGAAGTAGAAGAGGAAGATGAAGGGGACCCAACAGTACCTGACATCTTCGGATATTGAAGTAGCAAAAGAAAACTACGCCTTGAAGAAGAAGAACTCGAAGGGTAGAAAATGAGAAAGCTCAGAGCACAAACTTAGATGGGGAAATGAAGCTCCAACAGGCAGGTGAACACCCATTTTATAGCAGGGAAAGGTCGCCTAGGTACAAGAGACAACGCGCCATTAAAGAGGTGTAATCCCCAAGGCGGCGCAATCATCAGGCCTGTAATTATGGCGCCCAAGAAACGAAAGGGCGTGTTAATGCGCCCCGAGGAACGAAAAGGCACCATCAATGCGCCTCCCAGAAATGAAAAGACAAGCCAGAGGGGCGCGTGCCCTCAGGCGCGACCTCTGACGTTCCAAATAAAAAATGAAAAATAAAGAAAAATAGAAAAATATATATATAATAAGAAAATAGAAAAAAATAATAAATGAAGAAAACAAAAATATATTAATAAATTCAGTCAATCCGTCTCGGCCAACGTCAAGCCGATTCGGACAGCATTCAATCCGTCTCGGCCAACGTCAAGCAAATTCGGACAGCATTCAATCCATCTCGGCCAACGTCAAGCCGACTCCGCCCAACGTCACAATTTAGGTTGTGACAATCCATCTCGGCCAACGTCAAGCCGATTCGGACAGCATTCAATCCATCTCGGCCAACGTCAAGCCGATTCGGACAGCATTCAATCCATCTCGCCCAACGTCAAGCCAATTCGGACAGCATTCAATCCATCTCGGCCAACGTCAAGCCGATTCGGACAGCATTCAATCCATCTCGGCCAACGTCAAGCCGATTCGGACAGCATTCAATCCATCTCGGCCAACGTCAAGCCGACTCGGACAGCATTCAATCCATCTCGGCCAACGTCAAGCCGACTCGGCCAGCATTTCATCAAATCAGCCTACCCAATATCATACCAAGTTCCAATAGATGATTCACCCCTCCAAGCAAGGTAGGATCAGAAATACCATCAAACCTAGGCACCTAAAGGAAAGCCTAGCAAGTCATCCTCAGACACAAACAGCCCGATGACCGCCCTCAAACTTGGGCACCTAGTGGAAAGCCCAATGGTCAACCAAGTCAAAGCAAGTCAGCAACATCATCAAACCTAGGCGCCAAGCGGAAAGTCTAGCGATCACTCAAAAACAAGTACCCCAATGGCCATTTTCAAACCTGAGCACCTAAAGGAAAGCTCAAGGACCAATCCAGTTAAGATAATTCAACAAAGACCATCAAGCCTAGGGCGCCAAGTGGAAAGCCTAGTGACCACTGAAAGCAACCACCCCGACGGCTTCTCCAAATATGGGCACCCAATGGAAAGCCCAATGCCACTTTACTCCTGTAACAGTTCACTACTGCCAGCCCAGTCCTAGGACCGCCTCGTCAGTCGGCTCCCAAGGAAGGCTCAGAGTCTTTATCCGCATTCATTATCACAAACCCAATACTGAATGCAAATAAAGAGGGGGCAACTGTAGTACCCCTAAATTGTCCGGGCTGGATGTGTCCCAGCCTTTCCCCCCTGAAGCCGGCCCAATTTCTGGCATTTGGGCCATTCCTAAGCACGGCCCAAGCCGAGACGCGCCTGCAGTCCACGCTTGACTCGTCTCCGTTTGACTCAAGTCTCCGCTTGACTGAAGTCTCCGCACATCCCAAAGGGCCCCAAAGCGCCATGGGAGAAACTGAAAGAGAGAGAATAATATCTGAGAAAATCTTGGGATTCGGTTGTTATGCAGCCTCTCCCAGACCCTATATAAAGCCCAGGCAGAGAAGAGAAAGGGACATCAACAGAGAGAGAGAGAAGAGGCAGAGGATACTGGCAGAGACCAAGGAAGAAGGGCGACCAACCAAGAGAGAGACGACGACGCAGCGCCAGAGATCGGAAGGAGGACCCTAAGGGCCGACGGAGAAGAAAGATCAAGCATTGGGCAAAGACAGGGAAGACACGTCCGCCATCTCCGAAAGCACCGGTTAGTATTCTAATCCCCTCTACATCAGTCCAAGTCAGGTTCCCTACCACCCCCCTCAAACCCGAGTCCTCACCTACCTGGGCCGAGTCCATCTCGTCACCTGGAACGCTGACCGACGTAGCCTTAAGCAGACCTTGACCCAGTCTTCTCCAAGCTGACTCGGTCTCGGCCACACCAGATGGCCGAGATGGCAGGGCCGAGCCGACATGGCAGGGCCAAGCCGACACGAGTCAGCCTGATCCCCACTACGAACCATCATGCCTAATCCGACTTGGTTCGGCGGGAGCCGAGACGGAACAAGCCATCCCTTATCCCCTTTTACTCACCTCCCACTAAAAGGAGAAACCAGTCAAACCTCCCCCAGCCAGAACTACGTGGACTTTGAATCCTCTAGAGCCGAGGTACGTAGGCCTAGGGGGCACACCCCTATCAAGTCAAACCTTAAAAAACCAAAAAAATCCAAAATGCCAAACACCGTCCCTCCTCCCATATAGCTAGCCTGAGGTAACTATCAAGTGATAGGCATGCTGGGGGCCCCCACGCCCTTAGCGTGTAACCAACTCCCGAACCCACATGTCTGATTCGAGACCAGCCTTGCCAAAAGGTTTCCTGGCGTTCCCTAAACCAAAACGCCGGTGGCGACTCCTACCTGGCCGACTCGGTTTCGGCCGACTCCGCCCAACGTCACAATTTAGGTTGTGACAACAGACTAAGTATACATTCACCCTAGAATCAAGATATCCAAATAATCTATGAAAGTTACATTCTCAACATCCAAAGTGAACAAGCAAACAACAAAAATTTATAGAGCAACCGAAAATGATAGAGCCCTCGCAAGGTATGTGTTATCGATCTCTCAAGTGTTTAGGGTTATGTTTGCACTCAAGCACCCTATGTTAACTAGCACTACCAAGTTTTAACTAGCCTCTAAATTTTTACAACTTGAACACACATGCAATAGTGATCAATAAGACTTTTGTTAGGGTTGTAATGTGGCTAGGGTTAAGGTAGGATATAATAAAGTAAAGTGAGCTTCAATAACCAAAGGGGAGGAGAGAGCAACGGAGAATAAGTTTTATAAGTATGGAGAATAACTCCAAGATACTACAAGTCTTTTATTTTAAATATACTTCCAATGCTCTACTTTTTCCCTTGTATTTTTCTTTCTTTTCTCACTTTTGTATTTCCCTTTTGTACTTTTGCATCCTTGTGTTGCATTTTTATTGCAACCTTTTTGCTTTTTGCCGCCTTTTTCTTTTTCATCCACCATTTTCTTTTTCATCCACCATTTTCTTTTCACAGCCTTTTTCTTTCTTTTTCAACAACCATTTTTCTTAACGTACAAACATCACTTGGTATAACTACTTTGGAGTACCTCTTACTCGCAATGCCTTGGAGTATCACCCTCACACTTATGTGGAACCTACTCCCAAAACAATTCCAAAACTCCTTTAACCCCTAAGGTTGAGGTGGATCATGGTTTTTTGACTTTTGGGCTTGTAATGAGCTACCATATCAAAAAAGATGGTTTTATAGGCTCAAAGAGGGTAAACAAGGGATTCATTGCAAGGTAGGTCTTATTTGGTTAGTAGCAAGAAAGAAGGCCTAGATCATGTCATTTATGCATGTGAGGCAAGAAGTATAAAAGAGAGTGAAGGCAAAACCTAGAGTAATCTATCAACATAAATGCAAAATCACACAAGAAAGAAGATAATGGCAAGATGAAAGTCATTATTATATACAAGACTCAAATTCTCACACGGTTTAAATGCTTTATCACTAATGGTTTCAACTTTAATTTTTCAGTCACTTATTGCCTAAAGATGCAAAAATTTCCTTCCATGTCAAGTTGAAAAACCTCTTATCTAGGATTATGAACTAACCCTTCATGTTTATTCAACCTAAAGAAATTCATTTAAATTTTGCAAAGCATTTTTTCTCAGTAATTAGAAAACTGAAAAACAAAGAATCAGAAAAACGAAAACAAAAAAGAAAAAACAGAAAAATGGAAACAGAAAAAATGAAAAACAAAAACAACACGGACCCAGAGTCGACATAGACCCAGCATATCATAGAACTAGAGTTAGCACAGACTTGGTAAAAACAACACATACGCTAGGAGTCTGAGTCGGATTAGAACCAGTAAAATACAACACATACGGATGGAAATAAGCAGAATAGAAACACTACTCCTAGCTACACTGCACCCCCCCCCAACACACACATGCACACACTTTTAAATGATGCATTGTCCTCAATGCAAGCTTATGAACGTAAGGGGATAGGGAAATCTTCTCAAGGTGTGTCTTCTGGGAGGGCCGGTTCCGTTAGTGAGATGCTTTCCACCTCGCCCACCATTGGTGTTGGACCTTCATGAAAGGGCTTTATCTGGTGCCCATTGATCTTGAAATTCCTATTATTAACTTCGTCTCTAAATTCTACTGCACCATAGGGAAAAATATTAATAATAACAAATGGACCATCACATCTATAATGGAGCTTACCTACTATCAGCTTTAATCGGGAGTGGAACAAGAGTACCTTATGGCCGACTCTAAACTTCTTTCTCAAGATCCTATTATCATGGAATTGTTTTACCTTTTCTTGTAGATCCGAGAGTTTTCGTATGCTTCTAAGCACAGTACCTCCAGTTCCTGCAACTGAAGTTTCCTTTATTTGTCGGCTTGGTCATAGGCCATGTTGCACTTCTTGATTGCCCAGTAAGCTCGATGTTCGATTTCAACTGACAGGTGACAGGCTTTACCAAAGACGATCTAGTAGGGAGACATTCCTAACAAACACCAGTATGTTGTCTTGTGGGCCCACAGAGCATCTTCTAGGAGTTGGCTCTAATCGTTCTGGCTAGAATTCGCCATCTTTCACAACAGTTTCTTAATTTCCCTATTAAACACTTTAGCTTGGTCGTTGGTCTGGGGATGATAAGTAGTGGCAACTCTATGCACTACCCCATATTTCTCGAGTAGGGTGGACATTGCGCGATTGCAGAAGTGACTCCCTTGGTCACTGATAAGCGCTCTTAACACACCAAACCTGCAAAAAACATTGGATTTCAAGAAATCCACAACAACTGTAGCATCGTTAGTCTTGGTGGCTTTAGCCTCCACCCATCTTAACACATAGCAACGACAACCATCTGACACATAGTCAACGACAAGGAGAATATAAGAGTTTCCATAGAAGATAGGGAATAGCCCTATGAAATCAATACCCCACATGTCAAAAACTTCACAAAACAGAATCGATTGTTGGGGCATTTCATGCCTTTGGCTGATGGTCATTCCTGCTCGCTGCCATTGGTCACAGGTCGAGACAAATTGGTAAGCGTCTCAGAAAAATGGTGGGCCAATAAAACCCACAATCGAGTACTTTCCGGGCTGTCTGACTCAATCCATAATGGCCGTCTCCAAATGTTGAATGAAAGAAATGGAGGAACGACTGGATCTCTAGATTTGAAATGCACCTGCGAATGATTTGGTCATTGCAGACTCTCCAAAGATACAGATCATCCCATATGTAATATTTAGCACCACTTTCAAGCTTTTCTTTGTATGTTCCAGATGCTCCATGCAAAAACGTAGGCACTATGAGGAAATTACAGATATCTTCATACCAAGGTTTTACATTTTCCAGCTATAATATCTGCTCATCAGGAAATTCATCTTGAATCGGTAGTGGGTCGACTCCTCTCTCTTTGGCTCTTCTCTCGAGTCGGTTCAAATGGTCTTCTACTACATTCTCTGCACCTTTCTTATCTTTGATCTCCAAGTCGAATTCCTGAAGGAGAAGCATCCACTGAATCAGTCTCAACTTCGCATTTGACTTCTTCAACAAAAATTTCAATGCTGCATGATCAGAGAAAATGATGATTTTGGAGCCAAGCAAATAAGAATGAGATTTGTCTAAGGCAAAAACAATTGCCAATTGTAAGACCCCAAAAGTGTCCAACTCAGAAGAGTACTCTAGCGGAAGAAAGATGAAAGGGTCCACAGCCCCAAAGCACCCACACGGGGATAATGCGGGGTTTTATTCCGGATCACCATAAGAAAGGAGACTTGACCGAGTTAGAACAGGCAAAAGGGCCCAAACCCAAACGGGATCCAAAACCCAAGGCCAACGCTGGTAGGATTCGCCACCTTAGCAGAAAGGACGTGGCCCACAATACTCAGAGCATCCATGCTGTAAAGCTCCATAAGGAAACAGAGCACCTGATCGAGCCACGTTAGAATAGCAAGTCTCAACAGACTAGATAATCCTCGCCAATCACAACACACAAGAGTGTCAGCTCAGCCACTACCCATGAAATGCGTCAAGAATCACGGAAGATCGTGGCACGATTGAGCACGGAGTCCCATGAAGATCAGCCTCGGGATTGCTGGCAATAACAAATTGCATTAATAGGTTGGGAAAGGGCCAAGTGGCGAAACCAGATGCACCCCATCGCCTCCCTAAAGGATATAAAAGGCCTCATCGCGAAAAGCTTAGGACCAAGAATCACTGAGTATCAAAGGAAACCGCTAAAGAAACATTGTCAGAAGAAATCGGTGAGACGTTTGTGCAAATTCTTAGTCACCTACATTAACTGACCCTTTGAATACCAGGTAAGGTTCTTGGTCGAGTCTTACGCATCAACTGACGAGTCTTCATTCATACCATAAATACTGCATTACACTTTAGATGGTCGGCGAGCCATCATCCATTCCATAAATACTGCATTACACTTTAGATAGCCGAGGAGCCATCATTCCCTTTGAGTACTACATTACATACACTCTAGGTGGCCGGCGAGCCACTGTTCATTCCTTTCACTGTATATTATGTTCTAGGTAGTCGGCGAGTCTCATCCATCGTCCATAAAGCATACATTACATCTCACGTGATCAACATACCACTGCCCAACTCCTCTGACCCCTAAGGTTGAGGTTAATCATGGTTTTCCGGCTTTTAGGCTTGTAATGAGCTGTCATATCAGAAAGAATGATTATATAGGCTCAAAGAGGGTGATCAAGGGATTCAATTTGCAAGGTGGGTCCATTTGGCTAGTAGCTTGTAAAGAAAAAATGGCCTAGATCATGTCACTCATGCATGTGAAACAAGATGTATCCAGAGAGTCAAGACACAATCCAGAGTAACATAGCAACATGGATGCAAAAATCACACAATAAAGAAGAGAATGACAAGATGCAAAGCCATCATTATATACAAGGCTCAAAATTTCTCACACGGATAAATTGCTCTGCCACTGATGGTTTATCTTTTTAATTTTTCAGTCACTTACTGCCTAAAGATGTACAAATTTCACTCACTGTCAAGTTTGAAAAACCTCTTATCCAGGATTACGCATTGCCTCCTCCTGTTTCATTCATCCTAAAGAAATCCATTAAAACTTTTTTCAAAGAATTTTCTCCTTTTTCTCCGTAATCAAGAATCAAAAAAAAGAAAGAAAATAATTAAAGAAACAAGGCCAAGTGAAAAAAAAGTCGAAAAACAAGAATAAAAAACAGAAATGGAAGAGAAATGAAATGAAACTGGAGTCAACATGGCCCCGGCATAAATGGACCTGAACTTGGCCCAAACTCGATAGAAAATTAGGAAACCAAAACAAAAAAACATAAAAAATAAAAAATAGAAAATAGAAAACAAAATTAACTACATGCAACGCACACACACAAAATACGCCCTACCCCCACACTTAATTGATGCATTTTCTTTAATGCAAAACCTATATGCACATAAGGGATAGGAGCAATAAGGAAAAACTTCTTCCTCAGGGCGGGAAGAATGTGCAACATCTGATTTCTAAAATATGTGCTCCAATCCTGTTTATGACAACTTGGGGTAGTCTTCTCCTCATCCATTTGAATACTTTTCGCGTTATATCTTCTATTGGCTTCTTTAATAAAAATCTAGATACTGAATGCTCGATCAGGTGGCAATAGAAGCTTCTTAGCTTCTTTAGATTCGGTAACAGCTCTTCTACTTGGAGCTGGTTGGTTGTTCTGACTGGAACAGGTTCTGGCAGCACCCTGGACTTTGTACCTTCTATAGTATTTGCATTGTCTAGAATTCATTTGGACTAAGGCCCGTTGCGATTTCTCCATGTATGGTACTGGTATCGACCCTTCAGTTGGTGAGGGAATTGAAGATGGTTTATCCGCTGCTTGCCGACTCAACTGTTGGAATCGGTTTCAGCGCTCCGAATGTAGAGGCGACTGGCCTAGAGTCATCTCGATTGTTCACGTGTTGAGTCGATAACCGACCAGAGTCGCGACTTCTGTCCGACTACGAACTTGGCTATAGAAACCGAACTCGGCATTTACTTGATGACAGACTTGATAATTGTGAACCTACTCAGCCTCGGCCAGTTTGTGGTTTTGGCTCCCAGAATCAGACTTGGTGTCTTCTCGTTTGTTCAAGTCGGAACTGGCTCCCTCGGCTCCATGATGATTGTGGGCGATGGAACCAGATTCAGCCATCTTTGGATTTCTTCTATCAGATTTGGCTTCACGCTGATTACTAGATTCAGATTCTACTCTCTTCCGATTTCTAGAGTCGGTAGGTTGGATTCATCATGCGAATTTGGCCACACCAAACTAAAGTTGGCTTGTTTAGGTCCGAGATGGTTCCAGTTTGTAGTCGGCATCACCTGGTCGAGACGACTTTAGTTGGCTGAGACGGTTTCATCCGGCCGGGATGTCTTCAGTGCCGAGACACCTTCGGTCTCAATTTCAGCTGGTCAAGATGTCTTCGGTTGGCTGAGATGCATTAGTCTGGGTTGTATTAGCCTGAAAGACTCAGTCTCGATCTCGACTTTCTGGAGTTGGAACTAGTTCGTCTCAAATTTCTGAAGTCGAAGAGGCTTTTCTCTCATAGCTAGCATCCCAATCGGCTTCCTTCACTACTATTTTTGCCCCTCCTAGCCTTTCAGCAATAGCAACGCTAATTTCTGCATAGATGGAGCACTCCGTGCCTCCATTCCACCACCTAGTCGGCTATTTCGACCATATTCGTACTGCCCCATGTGTCAATCCCAGAGTCAGCAACTGTAACATCATTTGACAATTGAACCACAGAGTTGGCAATTTGCACCATATCAGCAAGATCAGCATCCTCAGTCCTCTCAGCAAGGTCAGTAGCATCCATCACAAAGTAGGCAGCTTCACCTATATCAGCCAGGTCAGTAACAGCATGTACACCGTGGCCAAGCTCAGCCAACTCAGTAGAGTTAGAAACATCTACTACAGAGTCGGCAACTTCCAGTGTCTACATTTGTGACTGCTGCAGATTGTACTGCTACCGCTTCTAAATTTGCTATCATTCCTACAACTACAGTTGCACTAATAGCATTACTAATTTGTGCATAATTAGAATACTTAGTTAAGTCCTTACAGGTGTAATCACAGGAATAACGTAGACACCCCGGTTGAGACATCATAGCGCGTATAGGCTAGTCCCTTCGGGTCAGAACCAGTATCAAAAACTACCAAGACAAATGAATCAAAATTAAAGGGAGTAAAATCAATACCAGAATTAGAATATGGCGCACATGTATTATTTAACAGAATGAAATACAAGAAAAACAACAGAAAGATACTTCAAATAAAAAAAAAACTATGCAGAAAAGAAAGAAACGGATTATCCTACGTAACAGCAAAATTTTCGAGATGATCCGGATAATAGAATAAAAAAAAACAAATTTTAGGAAACATACAAAAAATCATACACTATGTAACCAAAAAAAATTATGCAAAAAATAACATAATGATTAAGATGCAACGAAAAATATTTATGCAACAAAATTGAATGCAAAATACAAAACAGACAATTATGCAAGAATATGAATGTAGGATGCAGAATCTAGTAAAAATTATGTAGTAGAAAGGAATGCCTGATACATTAAACAAATGATGCAGAAAATTAAACGTAAAATATAGTAAACAAGAATTATGCAGAGAAAGTTAGAGTTAGTTATGTAGAGAATTATTGTTAGTTATGTAAAACAAAATCAATTATGCAGAAAGGAAAAGAAAGTCAATGATATAGAGACAAAAATTTATGCGAGAGAAAAATAGACAGGTTCTACAATTTCTCTTTCTTTTTTTTCTAACTATATAAACTCAAGCAAACACACAACGCACTCAAACACACACAGACTATGATTTTAACATAGACTCAGCATGCCTTAAAAATTCAGACTCTACAAAAGAAGACAGATACAGACTGATGAAAACTCAATCAATTTAAAAAGATAAAGGCAAAAGAAAAACATACTCGGTACATCAAAGCAAATAGACCTAGCATTCTACTGACTTGGGATTTGGCATAAACTCAAACTTGGCACACAAAGACACAAAGGAACTTGTCTCCCCGGCAATGACGCCAATTTAATAATGTTGTTTTCATCACGGTGGCTTTATCAAATAAAACTAGAGGTAACTATAGCATAGTGCAACCCTAGATCATTCTTCTCAAGGACATAGTGTGTTCAATTATGACTTAATGCAGAAATAAGAGTTTTATGCAAAATACTGCAGCTACTTAGAATGTCGACTCTGTCTCAAACTGAGACGACTTGGACGGAGTCGGATTAGACTCGGACTAGAGTTGGATTGACTTAGACTCGGATTGAAAGCATAAACGGGGGGTTTGTGTTGCTGGATACGTAGAGTAAGACAAAAAGTAAACTAAGTACGAAAGTAAATGCAAACTAACTAGACTATGATATTTATTGCATCAACACAAAGGTTCAACAAGCAATCGGTCTTTGGTTCTCTACTCGAGCTTATGATTCTAAACCAACCTAGAGTTCTTACGACAATCGCCAAACGTTCGTCCGTTGCCGACCGAGGATTTACACAATCGCTACCTCATCAGTTGGTAGGAAGTATGCAAGTGGTTGGTTTTAGATTCTCTTATCGATTACCTAATTAAGTTATTAGATCAGTTCCGATCCGCCTAACCTAACCTGATCCACTCTCACCAATGCATAATCACGACACAAGTAAATAGCAGATTAATGATAAGATTCACAAACAAAGCTAGGGAAACGCAAACCAATTATTATTGTTGAAACAAAGTATTGTTACAAGGTTATATGAATTTAGGGACTCCACTTTCCATAACGAACGTCATGGAAGAAAGATGATGGTTCACCAGGAATGGCTAGAGCGTTGAGGATTCAGACCACCAAAGTGTGTCAGCTATACTGAGCAATCTCCTCTAAAAACCTTCAGTTTCCCAAAATCTAGACCTACACTCCCTCGATCAACAAGATGCCTTACTGAAGCATCATGCACCATCGAGGGAATGGAAAGAAAGCGTGAGTGGTGAGAAGTGTGAGTGATACGATTTTCTTAATTCAACAACCCATTAAACACGCACTTGCACTCCTTTATATACATGTGTTAGGTTCCTTGTTACACACACCTCTCCCTAACTAACTTATAATTGAAATACAAATTCTGATTGTCCTATCAATTCCCTAATGATCACGTGCTACGCGCCCTTGTTGGAGTGACTTGGGCTCTGAAGCTGGGCTCGGCTGGGAAGGTACTTGTGTGGCCAAGACATCTCCTTTTGGACCGAGACGCTCCTAGGTTGACCTAAAAAATGAATTCAATCTTTTATTAGATAAGATCCTCAATTTAGCACAAATTTATGTTTTCCCTATTTCTAGGCCAATAATCTAAATCTTAGCTAAGATACGATTCTTAGTTACCAAACAGTCTCAACAATACCCATCTTAAGCCCTTGTGAGCTGTATAAAATATGACTTATCAAAATATCGTCGCTTCTTTCTTGACTAAATCCAGGATGGTTAGATTCAATCGTCTTTATTGTTTCCTTATTAGTCAGGCTTCTTCCTCTAATAAGATTTTTTGCATATAGATAGAGGGGTTTATCCGAGTAAGGTCAGATAAGGTCCACCCAATTGCCTTTTTATGCTTCCTCAAGACATTCAGCAACTTCTCCTCTTGCTCCCAATGGAGGTTGTTAGCTATTATAACTGTGAAGTGTTGGTGGTTGTCCAAGTACACATACTTTAAATGATCCGGCAATGGCTTCAGTTCAATTGGTAGTGAATGAGGTAGGGAAAAATTATTTGTTGATCTTTGAATCGATTGGCTAACTCTGTCCGAATGTGGAATCAGTTGTCCAAAGTCGAACTTGGCCTTTGTTTGCTTGCATTCTGGGTTACTAGAATTGGATTTAGCTTCCGACTAACTTCTGGAGTCAGTCTCGGCTTCCTCTTGATTGTTGAAGGTGGTATCAGCTTCCTCCAGATTGTTGGAGTCGGTCTCGACTTCCTCTTAAGTGTTGGAGTCGGTCTCAGCTTCCTCTTGAATGTTGGAGTCAATCTCGGCTTCCTCCTGAATGTTGGAGTTGGTCTCGCCTTCCTCCATATTTAAGTTCGTATGATTGAGCTAGCTCCAACTGTGGATACTGAATGCACCAAGGTTGGTACAACACATTTGGCGTGGCCAACTCTTTAAGGGTTCTATTGTTATTCTCCATTTGCTCCGGCTCGTGGGACTTGTTATCAGAAATGTTAGGCTTGGAATTATTATCAAAACTACTGGACTCAGCAAAATCAGAATTGTTAGTTGTACAATTATTATTAACAGAATCAGGAATAGAAATAAAACTACTACTACCACCTACGTCAGTACTTCTAAATTTTCTTAATCTATACAAAGTCCTATCTATTTCAAGGTCAAACTTATGCAAATTGTTAGAACTATTCCTAGTCATGCACTATGTAAAAAAAAATTATGCAGAAAACTAATGTAATGATTAAGATGCAGAAAAAAATATTTATGTAGAAAAAGTAAATGCAAGATACAAAAAACAAATTTATGCAGAAAAATTGAAATCACTTATGCAGCTGCACACAACAGACTCAAACACACTCAAACTCGGTTATACATGCAGACTCAGCACATACTGGTTTAGCACAAACAAACACAGCAAATGAACAGACTTGGCACATACAGACTCGACATAGACAAAAGCAAGAACAGAGAAATAAACAAGAATCACAAACAGAAAAGTAGAGAAATGCAAACTCATTTCATTGCATAACTATTGTATTGATACAGGAGATTGTGGATACATGGAGTTATGGACTCATCCTCCCACAATGACCACCATGGCAGAGCTGCAGTGTTCCACCGAAGATGGCCAAGTACAAAGGGGTTAATCTACCAAAATGTGTCAGCTAACTAGTTAGTCTTCTCTAGCAATTGGTCGCTACCCAGACCCTGAACCTGCATCCACTCGACCGACTAGACGCCATACTGAAGCACCATGGAAACACCGATCAATGGAGCGAGGTTGTATATGTGAACAACAGAGGTTTTGGTTTGTATGAATGTGACAATGCGTCCCCAATGAACGAGTTATTGATGAGTCATAGATTATGCATCTTTTATGGTCCTAAGAAGGATATTTTCAAGACTATCTTGTGCTTAAGGATTGAATGTTAGCTGAGATTCGTATTATGGACCTAAAAATAGAGAAAACACAATTCTATGCTAATTCAAGGTTCTTAGCTAACTCTTCTATTCTTGTAGGATCAGTCACGATGTTCTAAGGTCCATCATAAGAAGACTCGGCCGAGATGAGTCGTCTCGGCCAAGATCGACTCCATCTCGGCCGAACCAGATCAGGCCAGGCTTCACGGCCCAGCAGCCCAAGTAGGTGCAATCCAATAAGGAGTGGCCCAACGATGTTATCCACGCCAGCTATCCAGCTCAGAGGCCACCTCAGCTCCAACTCAGCTGCCACATCACTTCTGGAGAAGCTTGTAGCGCAAGATATGCAAGGGGTAGAATAGGCAATTCACATTGTAATTCTATTAGGAATCATTAGGAGTAGCAAGTCACAGCTCGTGTATATATAGGAGGGGTTGTGCACTTTTTAAGGATCTTTGAATTCATTCCTAATACATTCCCATTTTATCCATTTCTTTACTCTTGTTTCTCTCCGCCTACGGTGGTGCACGGTGCTGCATTGGTGTTTCTCTCGATCAAGAGAATGCAGGTCTGAGACTGGGAAGCCGAAGTTTGTCAGAGGGGATTGATTGGGATTTCCAACACACTCTGGTGAATTTGATCCTCAACGCTCAAGCTATCAGAGGTGAACCACCACCATCAACCATGACGATTGTCATGGAAGATGGATTCATCTGAATTCAGACCACTGTGTTTGTACTCTATTTTCTATTAATCATTTTCGTTCCGTATTTCTCATCTCCCTTTCCTTCCTTTTCTTCAACTCATGATTTAATCCGCGATTGTAATTAAACTGTGAGCAATGTTAAACTAAGCTGAATGGAACTGGTTTAACTAATTCAGTAGGTAATCATTTAACGATTGTTAATCGAGAACCTAAAACCAGCTCTGAAGTTAATCTCTGCCAACTGATGAGGTAGCGATTACGTAATTCCTCGATATGGCAATGGACGAACCTTTGGCGATTTCCATAAGACTTACCTAGGCTGGTATGGACTGAGAATTGGAATGTGGAAATTGGACTGAGAATTGGAATGTGGAAATTGGACTGAACTTGGACTGATAGCACAGAACATGAACACAGTTATATAATAATAATAGTAGTAAAACAATTAGTATATATTCATTGCATTCATAGTCTAGTATTTCTACTTTACTTGCACTCCAACCCCCCTGTTTACTGCTTTTCAGTCCGTGATAGAGATAGTCCATCTTTGTAGCGTGAGATAGTCCATCTCTATAGCGTTTGTCTACACTTAGCCGAACCAAGTCGGATGAGCTCCGCCGAGATCATCTCAACTTAGTTCCTGCCAAGAGCAACTCAGCCAGTGGCCGAGACGAGTCAATATTCTACATCTTAGATTCTACGTCATTCCACTTCACACTAAATCGTAATTGAACACACTGTGTCCTTGAGAAAAATCGACCTAGGGTTGACTATACTATAGTTAGCTTTAGTTATTTGATGCCTGTTAAGACGACTGAAACAGAGCCTTATCAGTTATGCCTCCCTTTTTATACACGTTTAGACTAACTACATAACTAATCGTACATTAACTGATTTAACAGAAATAATTAACTAACTAACTAATATCTAATTGGAATAACAGAATTAACGAACTAACTAACTATTTACTAAATGACCACGTGCTCGAAATCGCTGAAGTGGAGTCGGTCTTGCTGCCTGGATGAATCTAGATAGATGGGACGGCTTCAACATCTGGAGTCAACTACTAGAGTCAGAAGTAGAGTCGGAGTCGGCACGTGGATTGGACTTAACTACTGGAGATGAAGTTGGCATGTGGATTGGACTTGGCTACTAGAGACAGAGTCAGCATACAAAGATGGAGTCGGTTTGGAGAAGAACTCATTTGGCCAGGACGACTTCATCTAGTCGGGATGACGTTGGTCCCAGCTAGGATGACTTCATCTAGAACTCCAATTTCGACCTGCAAAATGAGTTAGACTCTTTTGTTAGCTAAAATCCTCAAATTAGCATAGATTTGTATTTTTTCGATTTTTACCTTGATAATCTGAATCTTAGCTAATACATGATTCTTAACTGCAAAATAGAGTCTATTATACCCATTTTAAGACCTTATTGGGTGTCTAAAATATGAATTATCAGATACCATCTTACGTATTTTGGTATGTTGTTGATACACACAAATTTCAATATCTCTTTCATTTATTTTTTTTCAACATGGTATTAGAGTGATATCATCTTCAGTGACTTATTTTGTCACACGTTCACCACGATTCCACTAAATAACGCATACCCAAACATATTGTTAATACATTGTAGTTCCAATTTCATCACATCTAAATTCTCAAGTCGGTGATGTTCATCAAAGCAAAAAATGTTGTCATTTCCAAGAACTAAAGGTGTTCCTTGTCACATTCCAAACTCGGTGCAATTTCAATCCCTTTTTGTGCCTTTCTAGATTACATTCTCTCTCCAATGAGGCAGCACAAGCAAGTATCCTCCATTAACCGGCGACCCACCATTCTTTATCTGGTGTGTCGTTGCATTATTTTTCATCCTCCTCTTCTACATTCAATCATCTTTCTTCACAAACTCCCACTTTTCATATCGCAATTTCGAGTTAATCTGCATCTTGTCTAGCTTTTAGTTCAATGTTCAACATTGTGTGGGTAATAGGGAGCTTGGACTCACTACACATATTATTAATCATTGCAAATTGACCTTTAAATATCCCGAAGGTACCAACAACACTTGACACAATGCGTAGTTTAAGAAATTTGAGCCTTTGGAGTACAATTATGATGTATGTGAGACTATCTTATTGTGGAAACAATATTGGAACATGACCACAATGTTGACCAGAAAGTATCTTGATTCTCGTCTCAATGGTTAGGTGGATTATGCTCCACTAAGGATAGCACAATTGAGGACAACGAGGTGTACAAACAAGACTCTTTGTGAAGAGAAACTCAATATATTATTACTTGCAAAGCCCTCATTTCATCCACAATAGTTTCATACTTGTATTGTTGTTGGGAATTATATGGACCTTCTAAAAACAAAATTCAGGGGAGAAATCGATAGTCATGATGCTTTTTTTTCGAACAATGAGACCCCTATTAATGAGAAATATGCCAAATATGTTGGTCTTAAGAGGGATTTCCATCTAGTTGTAAGAGGTGTTGCTTGTAACATGGTCCTTATTCTATATGGGTTCGATGATGAGGTGCTCATAATCAAAAGTCTAACACAGAGAAATCAATGCAGTTGTTGTTCTTGTAAAAGAATAACCCAACAAAACGAGAAAATCTTCTTTTTGTCGAGTTAGAGTTTTTGGAAAGTTCGAAACAGAGCATTGTTCATATGTGGGATTTTGTGCGACAACCTAGTGTTTTTCTTCCTACTTTTTTTTATTTACTTGTGGCAAGAAACTCCGTAATTTGACTCTACTATGTTCTACTTTACCACAAATTTTCTTGGTTTTACCCTTGAGTTTTTGGGACATGTCCAGCTTGTTACCTTGAGTGCATCTCTGCTTGGTATTGGCCTTTATAATGGATTTATGAAGAATATGCCTTTTCGGAAAATATTTCTTGCAATTTTCTTTAATGAAAGCTTCTCTATATGGTAGTTAAGCATTGGTTTAAGCTTTCCATAGATTATTACACATTGAGATGTTTTGCTTCTGTCTTGAGTGGTTAGGTATTGTGTTTGTCTTCTGCTCTTGATGGTTAAGCTTTGTTGCTTCTGCTTTATGGTGGTCAAACATTTGTCCTTGGTTTGTTTCTGCCTTTAAGTGGTGACCATTTTTTTACATATGAATCATATTAGTGGTAATTTTATTTCTATTGATTATCATTCCGATGGAGTCTCTTTTCTCACACATGAATAATATTAGTGTGACTTCTCTCTCATCGACATTTATTTTGGTGGTGACTCTTTTCCTACTAACAACATTAATAATTTGAAGCTTCCAAATGTGGTTTTCAGAAAGTTGGACTTTGCTTTACTTGCCAAGAAATTTCTCTTTAGTTGATGTATATTCAAATTATTTTGGCAAAGTTATATTTGTACCAACTTTTTCCAACTTCTTCAACATTCCTGAATTACCTCTCAAATTATTGGTTTTTTTTTTATAGAACTCAATTTTTATGTTTTCTCTTTATTTGGTAGGGAAATAAATTTTTTTCTTCTAACAAGTTGAAAGCTTAGTGAGTTTCAACTTGAGGGGAAATGTTGGAAAATAAAAAAAATATCTAATGATATCACTTTTATATTTTAGAACATTTTAGAGTATATTAGATGATCACTTAGGATTTATTCTTCTTTTATATTTTATTATTAGTTTCTTTATTTAATTAGGTATATCATATCGTGTAAATAACAATATTATCTTTTATATTTATTTATATTTATTATATTAAATCTATATAAACAGACTCTGTTGTGTAATTGATATACATAGATTTTAATATTTCTTTCATAGTTTTTTTTAATACTAACTATCCTAAAAATCTACTATTTGAGAAAGCCAAGAAAATAAAATATTACTAAAGAAATATTTTTTTCATTCATGTTCCAATGCACAAGGTATTAAATAGAAGTATTGAAGGAATAATAATCATCTCAGGGACATCACCCTAATTTAGAGAATTTAAAATAAAAGTAAATAACATTAAAAGATAATAAAATATTATTTTAATATTCTAATTCCATCATATAAAATTCTTTAGCGACTTAATCTTCTTTCTTTGGGGCTTTCTTATGGCCAAAATATTATGTACACACATAAATCAACATCCATAAATAAAAAATTAGAAAAAAAAAACTTTCTCCCATTAATGTTTGTATCTCATTTCTGACTTCACCTGATTGCAAGGTTGATGACTGAAAGAATCATTATTGTTACATAGTTTTGATAGGAAAGAAACACTTTGATAGGAAAGGAACACTTATGTTTTAGATAATTACAAATTCATGACAGAAGCTAGCAAAAACTTCATTATTAGACTATATCTTCTCCCATTTTCGTTTGAAGCAAGCCTCCAATTTCCCCTTCATACATGTTCCCTATGTTCTTCTCTCATTCTCGCTCTCTTTATTCTTATTCTCCCTCTCTTTTCCTTGTCTTTCTTCTTCCTTTCTGACTCTTTCTTCCTTGTATTTCTTCTCCCCTTCCCGCTCGCTTTGTATTTCTTCCTCTCCTCCAAGTTTTTTTTTTTTTTTGTGTGTGAAATTTAATTATTTTTTTAATAAAAATTCGCATCGGACTCAGGTAATAAGTAATAAAAAATAAATATAGATGTCTTTTTTTAAGGGTGTGTTTTTTTTTAATAAAAATCCACAATAGACGCATGTAATGAGTCATCAAAATAAATATATTATTTAATGGGTATCTACGGGATGTCTTTATTTTGAAGGGTGTCCAAGTATCATTATGCAATTTATATAAAGAGAGAATAAATTTTATGGATGTAGATAGCCATTGTCCAATTAAATAATTTATTTGTTTTATTTAATTCCATTTTTTGGTTCTTTTTCTTAATTGATAGTGTTAATAAAAATTAACCTGGCAAACACAAGCCAAACATCTATCTTAATTTTATTTTTATTTTTGTTTCTTTTAGGCAATAAAATTTTTTGTAAAATTAAAGATTAAAGTGATGAAAGGCGGAATAAAATGAGATTCTTTAAGAATAAACATTGACGGTTTATAAATATGCTTGGGAACACTCTTGATCTGAAATCTACGCATAATTCTTCTAAAAGAATAGTTAAAAATAAACTTTATTGATTCAATCTTAGTCTTAATACACAGATTTCTCAATGGATCAAGTCTTAAGCTTCCTGCCACCCATGTGAACATCCTCCGTCATGAAGCATTGTTTAAAGCAAATACAGTGAAAGTTTGATGTTATGCATTTTCCATTATCAAAACGTTGCATGTTGCAAAACTGAACACAAAATTGGTCAGAGGTGCATCCGGTTAAGAATGTTTCACTTGGTACGCATTGTGCTGCCGCAACCTGTACCGATGTGTCTTCTACGATTACAAATCATGTCAAAAGTAAATGTTATGAGGTTCAAATATGTGAATATATATATTCTTAAAAAAATGTGAATACATAATTGTTTTACCAATGTTATACCCACACACCCCTGGAGAGAAAGACTTACTAGCAAAAAAGAGAACGATGAACAAAATCGAGACATAAACTTGTTTTGCCATGATGTCGTGTTGATCACCAAAGTGGAGATTTTCTAGTGAATTTGGAATGGATGGTGAATCCTTATTAAATAGCGGAGAGGAGGAATTTCTAGTTGCGTTTGTAATCATATATCTTAGAATATCTTTAATGCATGGTCAAAATAGGATATCTCTTGTGGTCAAAAATGGGATAACATTCAAGTAGAAAGTTTATGTGATTGAATATATGCGAGTAATATAGTTTGTGGTCAAAAATAGGATATTTTATTTAACATTTTAAGGAAAAAGTTTGTATGATTGAATATGTACGAGTAATATAATAAATTTAATATTTGATATCATCTTATAATTGTGAGTTTTAAGTGTAAGTCAACCCTATAAAATGAACTTATAAATTAAAAATTGTCCCGCTTATATAAACTAGTTAAATGATATTATTTATTGATGTAATATCTCTACTATATAAAAAAAATACATAATTAATTAATATGGGTAACGCAAGAAATTTGTATTTAAAGTAATTATTCTAATAAAATTCAATTCTTTTTAAAGTAGTTCATGTTCATTACGTCTCTCCATTCTGTAATTTTTATTAATAAAAATAACAAAACTCAAGTCTTTTAATTAAAATATAATAATTTATGATTGACTAAAAATATAATTTATTATAATAGTCAATATATAATAATTCATTATTAAATAATCAATATATGATAGTCAATAAAATTTATCTTAAATATAATTTTTAAAATATATAATTATTATAATAGTTAATATATGAAAGTTAATTATTAAATAATAGTGTAAAAGCATTTACACTATCCGTGCAATTAAATTAATTTTATAAATACTGCCTAAATACATAAAATAGAAAAGATGGTCAATGTAAACCCGCGGTTGGTTGTGAAATATACGTAGGACTGAACCAGTTTATTGTCATCATATCGGAATCCGTCAAATCCGGATTTCCATAACTTCTTTATTCATAGAAAGATTGTTGTGCAATAAGCCATTTATTTAAAGTTAAAAGAAAGATAAGAAAATGCTTTAGTTTTATGATTTTTTTCTTTTATCCTATTTATTCAATTTTATACTATCAAATCATAAATATAAGAGTGAGAATTATAATTATGTAAGTAACTTTTCAACTAACAATACATAAATCGAAAAAATATATTTGTGTATTTTTAATAATAATAATAATAATTTATATATAGTATTTGCTAAAACATACGTCCATTGAATTACATTTTAGGGATAATTAAAAATATTGGTTGACATATCTTGTTAACATATTCATTCTAAAAAAGAAGGAGGTGTAACATAATAAGACTCATTAACTTTATAGAATGAATAAGTTAACCATCTATCTTTTTAAGTGTATTTTAAGATAATCATAGTTATAATTTGTTAACTTACTTTTTTAAAAACTAATCTAAAAATTAAGTGTAAGTTATCAAATCTCTTTATATATTAAATAAAGTTATAAAATATATTATAAAAAATACAATAATGCAAGTCACAGCCCAACTTTCTCCTTTATACAACTTTTAATATATTCTCTTTTACAAGCAAACAGATATGAAATTATTCAAGAAATTATTTATTTAATAAAAAATGTAATTAGGTCAAAATAAAAATACCCATGCAAATACATCGATATGGAGTTGAGCTAAACAGAACTATGTAAGAAGTATATTGAATTGGTAAAACAATTTGCCTAAACTAAATTGTTTTCAAATTGAACCAAATTAATTTTTTTTTTTTGCATTAATTTGTAAAAGCCAATGAAAGTAGGAAAAATTTTATCTTTTTATAAATATAATTCAGTTTTTATAATTTACCAATTTTTATAGAAGCAATTTGAATCTTATAGTTTAATTGAGTTTGGTTCTATACAATTCAGTTTTGTTTTTGTTTTTTTTTGGACATTCAATGCACAGTATCATACTAGTTGTAAACTAACTGGAGGTAGTGATTTGTTTCTAGTTTCATTCCCATTGAAAAGTATGGAAATGAATTTACAAAGGGTTCTAGTAGAAAAGTTGTGAAGCAATTGTATAGAGGTAAAAACCATTACGATCTTCTAGTATGAGTAACTGTACTAACAAAGGTTAAGGAAGAAAATGAGTGGGAGATTCAAATGTCATTTGTAGTGGTGTTAATATTAAATGAAGTATACCAAAAACGATTTTGAGGTCGAGCATATAATTGAAAAAAAGTGAGTTGTTATAAAAAAAAAAAATCATTTTTTCCCAGTTGATAGCTTCTAAACTTGCGCTTATTGTCTAAAGTAACTTTTGATTTGAATCCCTTCTACTCATTGTCAATGTCCACATATGGTAGGGCTTCCTTTATAAAATAATTTAAGTTTATATTCATTAAATAATATTATATTGTGTATTTCATAGTATATAAGGACATCAATATTTTTATGTTTTATACCTATAATATATATAATTTTAATATTCTCATTTCAATTTTTTTCAGTTCTTTCCTTTTTTTCGCGTCTTTATATTCTTTTGAAGACCGTCAAGTAGATAAAATATTAAATTGTTGCATTAGATAATATTAATTACAATTTTTTCCATTTCCATATTCTACCATTTTATCATTTTTTTATTTACTTTGCAAAATTATTTTATTTATATTCGTTATTGTTTTTGAAAGTATGAATTTGGTTTTAAAATATTCAATAATAAAGAACCTTTGAAAACTTAATTTAATCTCATTTTGGTTCTCTTAATAAAAAATATATATAAATAAATAAATATAAAAATTAGTTCAATTGATGAAAAAGTTATAATCAACCATAGATGAGGTTGAAAACACTAGGAGTCTTAGTTCTAATCTAGAACAAGAAGATAATAATTTAAAAATAAAATATTAGAAGAGAATGTTGAGCAAAACCACACAAGTTCTTAAAAAAATTATGATCGGACAACGGAAATATATGAAAAAATTTAGATTTAAGGATAAAAATTAAATAGTTTAAATAGTATAATTAGGCGTGACAATTTACTATATCTAAAAGTTAGAAGATTAATATTAGTTAATAACTAAACAATTCATACGAGAATTAATAATTTATATAATATTCAGGTTGCAGGGGCGAAGTATTTATTATACTTTTACCTATGACTAATCACTATCAACCGAAAACTTTACTTAAAATATTGAGTTCAGACCTAGTCAAACTAATGTAACGTTGGTAACTCACGCTCTTTTTATTTAATATATAAAGATTGAATATTAATGTTTTTACGTTAAAAATATCATTTTCTTTAACTTCAAAGATATTTTTAAGCACAAATCTCCACCTATTTTTTATATATACTGTAGTAAGTTATAATGTGTTTAAAATGTAGCTTGCTAAGCTAAAAAAATAAGTGAATGGACATTAACAAACCTTTTATTTATATATATATATATGATCAAATTATTTCAATAGTTACTTTTCATTCTTCCTATTCATTTTTTTAGTCTAACTTATTAGAACTATTAGATCAAAATAAAATAAATGATGAAGATGAGGATCAACTCTTTTGAAATTATTTTTGAAGTAAGTTGATGAGTTACCTCTCTTCCTCACATTTCATTTTCTTTTAATTGTAGATTATTCATTAGAACCATCATATTAAAAGAAATTAAAAAGTAAGGATAAAGTTTCTCCACTTTTTTTTTAATCTAATAATCAAACAAGTAACTTATATTTAATTGTTAAGTTAAAAAAAGCGAATGATAGAAATGAGAAGTAACTATATATAGAGAGAAAAAAAAATCAATTTATTTTAAGAGTAATTTTAAGGACCTATTTGATGGTTAGTATATGAGAATAGAATAAAACAAACTAAGATCAAGATATAATAAGAATATGATAAAGTTTTAATTTTATCCAATGTTTTGGTACATACTAGATAAAAATCAAATAATGGTAGAATAAAATATAAATTATGTTTAATAACAAAATTATTAGTTCATTAAAATTATAGATAAATATTAAAAAATAATTTTTATTTTATTATTTAATTTTTCAAGTTATTAAAAGTTATAAAAGAATATAATCTTAACTAAATTATTATTTTATTTATGTAGTTACTTTATCTTAAAATTATATTAAAAAACTATATAAGATTTTAAAAATTAAATACATTATTCAAATATTTTTTTTGAAAAATATTTGTATAATATTAGGATATTAAATTTAATGACATTAATTAAAATTAGAATTTAGAATTTTAAATTGAAACAGGAAATTAGGGAGAAGTTTAGATTTTGTTTGAATAATTTAAACATAAACAGAATAGAAATCACTTCAATTCACTTAGAAATCAATGATATGACTGATATTAAACCAAAAGGAGAAATTGTCAAAATTTGACTTCCAATAACAAATTAAAATTTTGTCCCTAAATATGTAATATTAAAGAATGATGTTTTTGAAGAACATTCAAGAAAACGAGTGATTTACTAGAAATCAACATTTGAATTATAATGATAAACTAATTTGAATTCTCAAGTGTTTGATACAAATTATGTCAATTAGGAATGAGTTGATTATAGAATAAATTGGTAATCTTAGACATAGAAAAACAAAGTTTGTCACATACCTTAATTTAGAAATTCACGTATGGTTAATTAAGATGTTCCTTGAGTGATTAAAGATAATTGTCAATTAGAAAATGAATGCAATAAAGAGCAAATTGAGAATTATAGGCAAATTACCTTGTATGTTTCATTCAAGACTAGAATTTAGATAATTAATTTTTGTAGCTTTAGTTGAAGGTTAAATTTAGATTGATCAATACATGCATGTCAACTAACATTTTAGTTTAGTTACAATTTAGTAGTTAAAAAGCAAATTAAAAAATTTTATTGATATATTTAATACATAAATGAACATTGATGTGTATTTAGGAGTTAATTCTTGTATCATATATTATTATTATTTTTAGATTTTTTTGATCTTTTGCAAATTTTTTCAGTCTACTGGATCAAAGTTAATCTCACTTTGTGGATCCGCAGCTAACCCAAGAAAACTTTTATACACTTTAAAAATCAAACACGGGTACTCTCCTAGATAAAGCGTCTCAATTATGTGAACACAGAGGTGCTTTAAACCACTACACTAACTCATTGGGTTATTATTTTTATTTTTAGATTCAAGATTGGACTTAGGCATATCTACATAGCTGGAAGCCATGACTTAATCTATATAGGAAGTAAAATATCAACTAAGACATAACTCATCTATCCATAGATTTTATTTGGATAGTCAAGGATTGAATTTCTGTCATATGTTTAAAAGGCTCAAACTACTAATCACACTTGTGAATGTTGTATCATATGTGATATATTCTTCTTTTACACACTTGTGAGATAAAAAACTAAAATATTATTTATTATCTTATAAATCATATGTTAGCTATTTTATAGATCGAGAACAAGAACACAAAATGAAGGAATAAAAGTAGGATCACAAGACAGATCTGTGTTTAACATTATGGAAATGTTTGTCTCCACTCAATTTTAAATTTCTATAATATTTTACTAATGCATTTAACATTGTTTTCAAAATTGGATAGACTGGTTCGATTCTTCTTAAAATCGATGAGAACCGATTAAACCAAATTAAAATTGGTGCAGAAAATTTAATGCAACAGGTATTTAAAAAAACATTTTTTTAATTTAATCTAGAATAGATAAAAACATTTAGAGATAATTCATAAATATAAATTATTTTACTAATTATTATTATTTTTATCTTATAAAATATATAATTTAATCATTTATATTAATTTACAAATTTTAGATCAAAATTTTATAATTTATTTTATTACTTAAAATATTATATAATATTAAGAATATAAATTTATTTACTACCTAATTCCACCTAATAATCTTAAACCAGTACGTTTACCATTTCAATCACTAGTTTAATTTAAAAAAAAACATTAGTATTTAAGCTGTTATATTAATTTTATCGCATTACTCAATTTCTAAGTATTCGTTATTTTCTTTTTAGCTTGTATTGTCCATTTAAAAGAATCCAAGATTGAGTTGTTTTAATTCTTAACTGATTTCTCCAGTAATTATTTTATAAAATAGAACGTTGACAATATCTATAATATATTGATATATATTCATATCAATATAATAAGTAGAATTATCGTTAGAATGTTTAAATAACGTAATAACCACGGATCATTTCCATTTCTTGTATTCTTGTATTTAAATTTATTTTGTTGGCGAGTGCTATAAAAAATATAATATGATGGTTGCATGTCAAAAAGACTACAATTTCGTATCAAACACGAAATGTCCAATCTTCAATGTTAAGGCATCTAAGAACCGTAACGCCAATGATTAATAAACAAAATTACTAACCACACATTCTTGGTTGCGTCTTTAACTAGGAACTCATTGAACCACTTTTTTGTAATGTACCAAATTATACACAGCCACAACAATACATTCAAAAATCCAGTCCAAGGTCAAATTCCCGAAAAAACACTCGCTAAGTAAAAATCATCAAAACTCTGGGAAGATACAAACCATCCTATTCCGAACTTCAAATAATAACAAATGATAAAGAATAAAAACCATCCTCCCACACCATCCCGTGATTACTAGTATTAAAATTTTTAGAACTATTCGAATTTTAAGATGACAATTTTTTAAATATCCAAATAAAATAGCAGCATACCATAGTGTAGGAGCATAAATAGTTAACCAATATGCAAAGTATTGTTTCTAAATACTTAAAAGTAAAACAGAGCCACATAAAATAGTTAACCCCCTCCCCATTTCATGAATGTTTAATAACTTGGTGCCACATATTTTACAAGATGAAAGTAAACCAGAAGCGAGGACAGCCAATCACAATCACGTAAGTCTCTTATCTAACAAGACATCGTACAAGAATTAATTATTAAATAAAAAGAGACCAGAAACTATAACACCGTGGAATCAGTAGGCTCCCATACTAATTCCACAATACTTCCCAAGGAAATTCATATGCCATATCAACAATCTCACAAATGATGCTACTATTTGTCAGCAAGAATGAGTTTGCTCTAGCAGCCATGACCTCTTTCGAAATTTGACTGAATCCCACTTATTAACAAAGAGGAGTTCAATCGCAGAATAGCACAACTCATCACAAGAGACCGATCAAATTCTCTTTAACAGCAGTTTACTGAAATCCGAATGCATCATCGCATTAGACTAGAATCATTGATCAGACCATTTTGGATGATGCCGTTCTCGTTCAGAAATTCCACAAATTCATCAATAAGATATGGCCAAGCACCTTCAGCATCATAATCACATAAATTTGAGCCAACGGTCTGCAAACACCATGACAAATATTAGTGGTTTATGTGGGGTACTTCAAAAAGCCAAACAACTATCATAAAAAGACCAGCATGAAAAGTTTTGCTGCCATTGTCATTTTCAAAAACAGTACAAACAATCAGGAGTTCTCCATCAATAGGTAGTGATCACAAAATGAAGATGGAAGTTTTACAACTCACATGGCTTATAATAATTCCAAGACACCAAACTCAATAGAGGTCATTCATATTTTAGCTCCTTTAGGGCTGGGGGTAGAAGGAAGAATCATTTGCAGTACTATTGAAAACATATTTCCCTATATCCAGCTGATCAGGTACTAAAAGATAAAACTAACATTTCACATCCAACATCATTTGCCCTACTACAGAAAGCATATTCCCTGCATCCAACTAACCAGATACTAAAAGAAAAAACGAACATTTCACATTGAATTGCAGTAAAACCAAGGAACAACTTAAGAAAAATAAAATTTATAACATCACAAACTTCTATGCGTGGATGTGTGGATATTATTACTACAGCAACTATTGATGTAAAATGTGATCATGTTATCGGGGTTTCAATTTCAACTGAAAAGTAAGGGGTCTTGAGAATTTTTTATTTTGTCATTTCAAGAGTTTAACCTTTATATTATTAATTAATAGAATCCTATTCCAGTTTATTTCCACTTTCACTCATCCTACTTTATACCCAAAAAAAAAGGGTTATAATCCTAAAATAAATCCCCAGACATCACAATAGAAAGAAGACCTCAATGATTTAAAATAAAGTAGCTTGGATACTTTAACTAGCCACCATGTGCAAGATGACATGGAGTACAGGATAGCTTATCATTTAGCTCAGGCAGGCATATACAGGAGTACACAAGCAGAGGTCATGATAGATGATAGATATATTCATGCAACAATAAATTCATATCAAGACTGGAAGTGTACATTTACGTTATGAGGGCAGCAATGACTAAGTTTATTCTAATGGTTAATAGTTAATCAGTTTACCTTTGCAAACTCCAAAAGCTGAGACCATGTGTCTCTAGATATTGCTTTGTTATGCCGGGCCTGAGTAAGTAGTATCAAAGTTAATAAGTAAAATGATGCATTAGCAGATATATGTTCTTCCGCTGAAAGTCATACTAATAAGAAAGCTTCAAACATACTCAAAAAAGCTAAAAAGGCGTATATGAATAATAATTAGATAACCTGCAAGAACTGGCACCAATGATCAACCAGTGGCCACTGCTTCTCAGCAAATAATAATTGCCACATACCAATAGCTGTATCCAATGCAAGAGATTTTTGACCCTGCAAAATGTAAGTTGAATATTACTGTTGCAAATTAAATTGCACATTAAAATGAAAGAATTAAAATGGTACTAAAATCTACAGTGAATTTTGTTAGGAATTAAGGGCCTATTACTCTAGAAGGAATAAGAAGATAGCAAACCCAACTGACCCACAAGTCAATTAGTTATGCAGTTACAGGGGTCAGTTAGGTAGTTAGGAGTTAATTGCTATAAATAGCAGTGTAGATACTGCAGTAGTATTTTGGGAAAACTCACTGTGGAGGAGAGAGATGTGACTCTTGAATTCTCAGTAGTCATTACATAATAACAGCTTTCTTTTCTCTCTCTAACCTTCTCTCTCTACCTGTGTTTTGCTGTGTGAATTATTTTAATTCTGGGTACCAGCTGTATCAACTGGTAGCAGATCTCCGTTCTTGGAGTTGTGGGTATCCAGAATTGACGCAGGATGGGCCGAGGAATTCAATGGTGGGCAAAAATGGAGGGAAGACTGGCAACTATGGAGAAGACACTGGAATCTGAGTCAGAATCAAGATTCTGACAAAGGTATTACAAAGGTTGGAAATTAGGATGGAACAAATGATGCAGAAATTGGGCACCCAGAAGCAAGGAGGTCTAGAGACTAACAAATCAGAGACCGTAGGTGGCAAAATAGAGCCAGAAGCAGAACTAGTTAGCCCCAAACTGCAAGATTGTAGGAGAAGATTGGAGATACCTTCGTTCAACGGGGAGAAAGATGTGTATGGATGAGTACACAAATTGAAGAGAAATTTTTGAATTAGGGGAGCACCGAGAAATAAGAGGATGGAAGTGGTACTGGTTTCTTTGGAAGGACAGGCACTTGGTTGGTTCCATTGGTGGGAGGATTTCAAGAAAGCAATTGTGGACAGGCTTCAACCAGCCATTTCTAAGTCTCCTTTTGCAGTGTTGTTGGGGTTGAAACAGGGTGGTAAGTGGCAAAGTTTGTGGAGCAATTTGAAACGTATGCTAGGATGATACAAGGAATAGAAGAAGATTATTTTATTAGATGTGTTCTTGAATGGCCTTGGGGAAGATTTGAGTGCAGAAGTTCAGTTATACAAACCAAGATCATTATCTTGAGCCATAAAGAAAACCTTTATGGTAGAAGAGAAGAACAGGGCAGTGGCCAGAATGGAGGTAAACAACAGGACCAGATCAGCAAATCCTTTTAGGAGTTTTGGAGGGATGTGGAACAGAGTGAATGACATTAATAAAACTTTTACCAGGCAAGGGGAGATCTATGGAGGAAGTGCTACTGTAGGAGCTGGAGTCAAAGCTGCCAATAATGGAGGGAGTCATACAAGGGTGAAACAAGGAGAATATAGGAGGCTGACAAATGCAGAAATGCATGAGAAGTTAAAAAAGGAGAATGTTTTAGATGTGATGAGAAGTTCAGTCATGATCATATATGCAAAAACAAGCAAATTAGAGTCATGGTATTGGCAGAGAAGAAAGGAGAGGTGGAAGATTGTGACAGTCCAAGAGAAGATGGAGGGAAGTTTCAGCTATCATTGCATAAAAAACCTGGATTTAGGATAGCTAGATTTACCAGAGGATAGCAGGATTCACTCAGTTTTTCATGTATCCCTCCTCAAGAGGGAAGTCAGCAAATCTCAGTTGGTTCAACCTCTACCCCTAGCCTTAGCTGATGACATGGAGCTTCAGGTTCAACCAGCAAATGTGTTGGATATCAGGCAGGTAGCAGTATGTTTTAGAAGTGATGATAAGTTGGCACAACCTCCCCTACTTGTGAAGATAGTTGGGAGGCAGCATCTACTATACAGCAGGCCTTTCCTCATTTTCACCTTGAGGAAAAAGTGGATCTTTTAGGGAGGGGTACTGTTAGGAATAAAGGGCCTATTACTAAAGTGTACACTAGAAGGAATAAGAAGATAACAAAGCCAACTGACCCACAAGTCAATTAGTCAGGCAGTTACAGGGATCAGAAGGTAGTTAGGGGATAATTGCTATAAATAGCAGTGTAGATACTGCAGTAGTAGTTTTGCGGAAAACTCATTGTGGAGGAGAGAACTGAGACTCTCGAATTCTCAGTAGTCATTACATAATAACAGCTTTCTTTTTCTCTTTCTACCTCTGTGTTTTGCTGTGTTAATTCTTTTAATTCTGGGTACCAGTTGTATCAATCCTAGATGCTCATGTGTGTCATAGTCATGGATCTCACATTTGCCCAGGTATACTAAACAAATTAGCATCAAATCAGTCATTCGAGGCAAATAAACCATTTGCATCCCACTTTGACATTCCTTTCTTTCAAGAATCAGAACACTAATCCCTTTAGCACCCCGAATTTCCAATATTCTGTACCATTATGCAGATTGCAGAGAAAATTAACATAATGTATTCATATGTATTATTAGTATTCAATGAAATGCAAACATCATGATTCTCACAGACTTTTAAGTCATTAATATAGTGTTGTTAACATGAGACATACTCTTGAACATATATATTTTGAGGTACCTAAAACTTTAAAGTTTATAAATATATGACACAGTAAACGGGTCCACCAAAAAGAATGAAATGCAAAGCCATTAATCATAAATGCTAATAACAAATACATCAATATGATATTTGAATTTTTGAAAACTAGTGTAGAACATGAAGCAACTCTAGCATATCCTCAAGAAGAATTTGATAGGTCATCATCACTAGAAATGAATGTTCTGCATATAACTAGAATGAATGTAACCAATTACAATCACCTGCCATTGAAAATGAACAATGTTCAAAAATTAAACTAAAAATTACTCTTTATATTTGATACTATTTTTGTTTAGGTCCCAGCATTAAGAAAAAACTCTACTAATTGGTTCTTACATGAAAAAAAAATGTTTAGGAACCAGTCCCTACTTTGTCAAAATTATACAGCAATGGCTGATGTGTAACTGATTTTTTATGTAGGATTAAAATGAAAAAACAAAATAGGTGCAGGGACCAAAATTTTAATTTAACCAAAATAATTATAATCCAAAAGCAGCAAATCTGCAGGGGTAGCCTAGCAACCAAATAGTACACAGCATCTTGAACCTCAGAAGCAAGAGAGAAGAAATAGGAACACTTAATGAGTGTGGATGACTACATAAGAAAGAAGATCTGAAGCCCTGTTTCAAACATTCAATATCATTCAACATATTGCATTGTTGAAAATCTAGACCAAAAATTTCAAACCATGAAAAATCAATTTTTAAGAATAACTCAAATTTAGTAATCCGTGATTCAAATTTGTTATAATTTGACTTTTAGTTTCCCAACATCTTCCATTTACATGATAATGCATATCTTAAGTATGAACCAGTAGATTGTATTAGGTCCAAATGCATTGTTTAAATTAGGTTATGGCCATAGTTTATCACTTACTGCCACGCAAATTAGTTAAGCTACATTACAGAGGAGCAGAGGGGCCAACAAGTAGACATCAATTCATACCTTCTCTTTTGCCCAGCCAAAAGCAAAGTTATATATCTCACGGAATTTCTCTGGACAATCAAAAACAGTGAATACATTTCAGGGAGCTTTTCAAAAAATGGAGACAATTTCTAGTGACAAGTGAATTATAAATTGTATGACTAAAAATAGTTTCAAGCTTAATTGCCCATACGTTCATCTTTCAGCTCAGAGCGCATATAAGGTATCTTTTCACGGAACTTTTCCAGAGAATCAATCCTGCAACAATTTTATAAGGTCTTCAATTGGGATTTAGTCATTACAAAAAGAAATCTCCTTTCAAAATCACAAAAATACATACCCCAAAGATTGTAAACCTTCAATAAACTCCTTCTTGGAAAATTCACACATGGTGCCAGCCTTCATGTGCCATGAAAGAACTAACTGCAAAAGTTTTAACATCCCCAGTTACCTAAAGCATTCCCAAGTCATCTACAATTCTACATATCATCTCATATGCAACCAAGTTGACAAGAGGAGGAAGTCTAAACAGATGTAAATTCTATGTCCAATAATTATTCATTTAAAATTGTAAACTCTTCATTTACAAACATTGTATATTTTGTCATATGGGGACCAATCATCACCCACTTACACAGATGAGTCAGAGCATCATTATTCTTTATTTTCCTTCCCTAAAACAGGATCTTATCTTGCTATGGTTAATATTTGTCAGAGCTCATATAAATTAAGAACCTTTACACTAAGGAAAATGATTGATGGTGAAACTAATGTAGACATCTCTGTATGCCTTTAATAACTTATTAGCCATGTATATCTAACTCTCTAGAAAAGAAAGGCACCCTTGAATAACTATAATTACTTCCAACTAAGGTTGCACCCCTGTATCTTATTAGTTTTCACAATAAATCATTCTCATTTAATATATGTTTGTAACTTGGATAATCACTGTTTAAATAGCAGTTTTCTAAAGTTTAACTCATAGGATTATATTAATGGAGGAAAGAATAAATAACCCAATCAATTATCCATAATTATAAATGAAATAATTTTGAAATACATTCGTACCATTACTATATCTTGAGGATCCACCTGCACAAGAAAAGACTAAAGCATCAATTACACTTCGAACAAAAATGGTCTTTAACCTTGTGAATGAATCAAAACTCAAGTACACTGGAAATATAAATAAGATACTAAAACATCAGAATTCCATATGAAATAGACAACTATTGGACATAAAACTACTAGTATACAACAATATTTAACAAGACCTAAGCAATTGAGATGATCTAACCAACATAAACAATTAAAAAGTTACAAATAAAAGTATATATTCATTTCAAAAGGTACCTAATATTTTCAAAAGTTATAGTGAGTTTTAATCTATTTTTTCATATTTTAATAATATATATTTATTTATTTAAAGGCAAGTTTTGATATATAGCTTATTTTATATTGATAAACTATGTGTTTAATGACTTTCATGTCTTGTCATTTACACAATGTTATAACTTTTAATTTTGTTGAGCTTTCTTTTAGAAATGGCATCTGTATATAGTGTTTTCCCAAATGACACAATCCTTTTTTATGTGGAGATAACCAACCTTCATTTTTCTTGGATTCGGATTTGACTCTTATTCTTCTTGGAAGAATTTTGTAATTATATTTAAATTGATGAAAAGAGATGAAATAAAGTTGAACTAAATGGCATATGCTAAGTTTCATTATTTGAATTATTTAAAATAAGATGAAACAAAATGAAACATCTTGAAATACATTTGATTCCATTCCATTCAAAACTTCTTTTTCTTCGTCCTAATCACATCCCAAAATGACACACTCCCAAGCATTCACAAATCCCTTCAGTGAATTACATTTTCATTCTCCCTTAATCACATCTTACTATAATCCTACTGTATTCCTTCCATCTTGTTAACATTAAACTTGGGTCTTAAGTTTTGAACTACATATCCCCATGTTTCAACTAATCCTAGTCAAAGCAATACTACAAGAATAAATCAAGTTCATTTCTAAGACAAAAACCTATGATATCAAGGTACATCATGCATCTCTTAAGTTATGCCTATAAGAACCCAAGGTATGAAATCTAGGTTTTCTTCATTTCCCTTTATCTCCGCTACTCTCCTTTATTCTGTTGACCAGTAATAAATCTCTCCCCTAATTGGGTGCCTTAAAATAATCCAATTCCAAAAGCCCTACAGCATTTGACAGAAGTTCTGCTTGAATTGCAATCATAATCTCCAGAATTATTGCTTGCAACTTGCCAGTACTGTTCACATATTTTGCAACAGGCTAGGTGATAACTGACAGGTACAGAACTGTAAACTATAAAGATACTGAATCAAGACATCAATATAATTAATTTGCATTCAGAAACAGTAACCTGGATATCATTGCAAAGGACAGTGATACCATCTGCCAAAATCATATCAACATATGGATCTGTATGGAAATTAGTGCAATAAAGGATTAGCAGACAGGCATAATATACATTGTTTTAATAAATGATAACCACTTATCAACAGGTAACAAATAACTTGGAAATAAACAACTAGTAATGGCCCAAATTTGAAGTTCACATATGTGTCTCAGCCAAAATAAAAAGTGCTTTGATTAACTTCTTTAATGTAAGCTCACATGCAAAACTAAAGTTATTGGATCGCAAATCCAACATACCTTATGCTCAGATAAAGAAATCTTCCATATAGTTACATTTTTGTACAAGTACATTTGCACGGGAGATAATAATCCATGTATAACATAAAGATTTATAATACAATATACAATTACAGTAAAACTTATGTCCAAAAAGAGACCCTTTCATCAAAAGAATACAACACAGTCCCATACTATATTTACTTCATAAGAACTTCATCCAACTACATTGGGGAATTGATTCCAATTCCATGATACTCTATCTTAGAATGCTTCCAAGTTTAGTTGACAAGCTGTAATTAGTTTGAGATGGGGATGAAAAATGGCCATGCTCTCTCAAAATAACAACAAATTACATAGCAAAATTTTCTTGTTTTTCACCAGGGTGAAACCATGGCTGATAAGCATTTTATACATATAATACTGTATTGTTTTTTTAATCCTTTTTCATGTTTCCATACCAAATCAGTTGTTGTGCTTATCAGACTATTTTAAAAGCTACCAGTGTCTCAATTTTATTTTCACCTTCATTGCTAACCTTTATATCTATTATATAGCTCCTCCAAATGTCTAGAATCAGTAAATGTTTTAAGCTGGGGTTGGCTGTAAAAGAAATCAAATGCTCCTTCAAGATGCCAATCACTAGCCTTTAAAGCCTGCAGTGCTACTTTCTCACTGAAAACACAAAATTAGTTTTCAAATTATCAGAAGTCAAAGATGCAATTGACTTACATCATATAAACTAAGTAGTCAATCCCAGATAGAGGCACGGAGTAGCCACCCGCAAAATCGCTATATTGGGATAGCAGATAGCAGGATGACTGCTATTGCGACATCCAGAAAACAGTATACATAATTTATAACTTTATATCATACACATAAATACTGAAAAATAGAAAAATACATAAACACTAAAGAGTAAAAACAAAATCATAATTAATATTAATAATAGTACAAACCCATGCCACACCAAGCAATCACATCGAGCCTGTTCAGAATCTGCTATCATGGCACTATTGACTACATAGCATATAAATTCCAAAAGTAACCCCCACAAAAAAGAAATCAGCTGAAGCAACAGACAAATAACATGAACCAGAATAAAATACATTATGTATCAACAAGGCATCTGAATCAAATCATAATTCATAATTGATATAGAAAATATAACCCTGCCCAGAATGATCACATACTCGTCTGTCAATATCAGACAACAGTAATCAATCCAAGGAACTTCAAAAAATTTCCAGATCAAATACAGAAATATATATATAAGTCTTCAATCCAAACCCAAAACTACACACACACAAACACAATACATACTAAGTGGGTATCTATTGTAATTTGTAATATATAATAAAAGTAAATTTCAGAAGTTCAAAAGCAAATGACAAATCATCACATGCACCCAAGGACATGTGAAATCAAATGAAGCATAGTTTCAAATTGTGGTCTGCAACTGCAATTGAGGCTGCAATATTGAGGTTTTGGAGGTCTCATCAACCATTCTGTAACCACCAGCGGCATTTTCCCTCAATTATATGCTATTTCAAAAACACAGTACAATCACAATTTAAAACATTCAAATTAAGCAACAAAATCATAGGCAACTATGAGATCACCTGGCTCCAGTTATTGTAATGAACTGCTGGAGTTTGTCACGATGACCTCTTCCCAATTTGTGCTGTAGCTCAAATCAGAACAATTAATTAGCATATATTATCATGTCCCGTATACATAATACACAGCATAAATACACAAAGAACAAATCATTTAATTTAACACATCCCAGTTTGAGTATCAACATCAATTATTACAACATCCAAGTCGTTAAATTCAAAACCAAAAAAAAAAAAAAACATTCAAACCGATTAAAAGGGAGGCTCAAGTTATGATAGCAAGAAATTTTATACATGAATAAATAAATAAAAATACACCTAAGATTGAGAATTTGTGGAATCGTGTAGTAAAAAAATTGAGCCACAAAAAAAAAGAAATCGGAAGAAAAGGGAAAATACTAACCATTGCGGAAGGTGGAGCAAACCCTAAAACGTGAAGATCTAGGGGTGGGAGAGAGAGGAAATTAGGGTTTTGATGGAATTGAAATTTGGTTCAGAACGGGATTGGGAGCTGAGGGATGCGAAATGTGAGTTTTGGTTTTGGCTCACTCTGAAGTGGACCCTACTCACCAGGGAAAAGAGAGATAATGTCATAAGCTTCTATTATATTCTATTCTATATTATTAGGAAGGACTATCATTGGACTTTTTTCGAATATTTCAGATTATTATTAAGCGAAATCTGTTCACATAACTAATACTAAATCTAAATTGATAATACTGTTTATTATATTTTAATATATATATATATATATATATATATATATATATATATATATATATATATATATATATATATGTATAATAATTTTAGCATATTTTATGAAAATTAATTAATTACTTTTATTAAATCAATTTAATTATTTGATTAATTTAAATTTTATGGTAATTATTATAAAAATTATTAACAAATTAACTTCTTATAAATATTTCATAATAAATAAAAAATATAATTATAATAATTTTAACATATTTATCGTAATAAATTTATTAATTTTTAACTTAAATTAATTATTTAAATAATTTTTATTTGATTTTTTTGCATAATTTTTTATTTGTGTAAAGTCATTTGGTTAATAAACAATATATAATACTATGGAATATATATATATATATATATATATATATATATATATATATATATATAAAAAAAACCTTTAATTTGTACAAAATTTAAAATTTTAGTTATTTTTTATTTTATATATTATTTCCTAAGAAAATGATTTTTTAATAAAAATTATATAAACTTGATTTAATAGAGGTTTATGTTTTAATTGATTAATTAAAATTAAAAATTTGACTGATTAATTAGTATAAAATATGTTAAAATTAACGTGATTATATGTATTTTTACCAATGATTACTTAAAAAATATAAAAAATTAATATATTAATAATTTATGTAAATAATTGTTGCAAAAACTCAAATCATTTTTACTTAATTAATTTAAGTTAAAAATAATTAGATTTAGATTTATTAGGATAAAACATGTCAAAATTAATATAATTATATATTTTTTACTCTTTATCATAGAAAATTTAGTAAAAAGTTAATCTATTAATAATTTTAAAAAAAATTCACAATATTTATTATTGTACATACAAAAATAATTTTATAACTCTCTTTCTCTCTCTATATATATATATATATATTCAAAATTTTATTTAGTAGTTTATTATATTATTTTATTTTAATATATAATATAATATTTAAAATTATAAATATTTATTGTTATATATATATATATAAGAGTATAAAACGATAATATTACATAATCAGTGATTGAATCAAATAGAAAAAAATTATTAAAAATATAATTTGACTAATTTTTATACATGAAAAATTATTAAAAATAATATATATATATATATATATATATATATATATATATATATATATATATTGTGATAATCAATTAGTTAATTATAATTAATCTATTTATTTGATTTGATTTAATTAATTTAATTTTTTACTTCAATTATTTATAAAATTATTAACAAATTAATTTTTCTACAAATAATAAAATATATATTTTTATGTTTCTCAATTTTTAATAAAATTACATTATATAAAAATGGATAAAGTAATACAAGATAACCTAATATTTTTACACTAAATGTATAAAATTTCCTTAACTAAATTCTTTTAAACTAAAATGTATCAAAATTTATAAATAAGTAAAAATAGTAATTACATTTTATTTTTATTTTTAAATAATAACAATATATTTTACAAATTGAGAAAAGTTTATAAAAACAATTTGTTTATTTATTAAAAATAGAAAATATATATATAATGTAATTACTATTTGAACTTATATATAAGTATTGCTATTTTGTATTTATTATTATATACGTTTTAATATAAAAGTCTTAGGTGAGTACTTATTTATTTTGCTTTTCATATTTAACTAATAATACATTTCAATAAATATATATTATATAAAAGTTTTTCATTTTCAAATTTTATTAACATATAATTAATTTTAAAATTTATTAAAATAAACATCAATTAAAAGAGGATTAACTATTAACAAATCATCAGAGTATATTTAACTGTAAATTTTTGTCATAATTAATGAAATCATATATAATTATTGTTATCTTGTATTCTTTATTATATAAGTTTTAATATTTAAGCATTAGAAGTACTTATTTATTTTACTTTTTCATACTTAAATAATAATATATTTCAGTAAATATATATTATCTAAAAATTTTTATTTTCAAATTTTATTTTCATATATTAATTTTAAAATTTTATAAAAATGAATATCAATTAAAAGAGAATTAATTATTAACACATCGTGAAAATATGTTTAACTATATATTTTCATCACAATTAATGAAAAATAACCAAACATGATAAAAAAAAATATCATTATCTATTATTTTAACATAATTTTGTTACTTTTTAATTATTAATTTTTTACTTAATTTGTAGAAACAATAACAACTAAAAAGTGTTCATTCTACCAAATGTAACTTGCTAATACAAGTAATTTGATATTTGTTTTCTTTAATCAATCTTCGGAGTTCGATCCCTAATTTAAACATAGAATTACAATTGGAAATAAAATTTATTTCTATTTAAATTAAATAAAATATATTGTTATGTAAATTAAGACATCTTAAAAAATATTAGTACTATTTATATTTTTGTACCAGTGTATGTATTCATGTGGTTGTGTGGGATAATATAATGTTTGATAAAAGAAAAATAATGCAAGAATAGTAAAGTTACATTTTTAATAATTCAATTTAAATGTTTTCGTACAAATAGTATATAAGAAGAATTAACATAATAATATATAATAAAACTGTAGTATATATTGAAATATATATATATATATATATATAATAAATTTTATATTAATATTAAATTATTTAAAATAAGTGAATTTAAAATTCAAGTAAGCAATTGTGATTCTTACCGAAGAAGAAATCATAATATGGTATGAATATATTGATTATAAAATAACTGTTAACAACATATTTTTTTTTAATATACAATATACTAAGATGATGTAGGACCTACTATCTAATAAAGAGGATACATACAACTTCCAACAAAACAAAAATGTAAGAACAATATGTTGTAAGCTTTGATTTGAAGATCCAATGCAAATTTGTTACTATAATCATTTTGAAGTTATCAATGCAAATTTGTTACTATAACCATTTTGAAGTTATCATGAAACTTGTATCTTATTTCATCTTGAATCATCTATAAATAATTTTGAATTAAAGTACATGAAACATACGAAGAACAGTACTCCTAATACTCTTCTTCTTCCAACTATTTTGATCCTTTCTTTGAATCAACTAAAAAGGTTAATTTAATTTAAACAAAAAATTAATACTCAATTATTTGTGACACCTTACTTAATTGTTCAAAAATACTATTTATTAAATATTTGAGAAATCATATAATTATATTTATTTATTTCATTATTTATATTTTTAATTTAATATATAATAATAATAATAATAATTTTTTAAAAAGTCATATCAATGGGTTGGGTTTGTAGGTTTACAAGTTCAAAAAATAAAATATTTTACCTAACCTATACATGAACAAGTTTGAATGATTGGTTCGGTTTTATCCAATTAGTAAAAAATTCAAACCAAAGTAATTGAGTTGGTTTAAGTCAGTTTGGGTTCACATCCGTGAACACTTCTATTAGTTGTGTTTAATTAAAGTGATTGAGTAAAAAAATAATTAAATTTAATTTTAGTTGAAAACAAATTAATAAAAATATTGTGTTGTACTTTTTTGAGAAAATCTTGAAAGTGACCAAAGCAACTAAAAACACACATACAAAGCGAGTTTTTCTTGAAAATGATTATTCGACTTGAGTAAACATTATGAGTATATATAATAGTTTTAAACACTTTCCAATCAAGATTGGTTGAATTAATGTTGTCGACACACTTTTTGGTGTGGTGACACATTTTTCGAAATGAAATACCAACCGACCAAAGCTATGGAAAAACCCCAAAATTCCAACCATCATTTGAAACTCCACACCCTCATTACCCATTGGGTAATAAACCCTTATTAGCATGTTGTTGTTTAGGGTATTTGATGGGCAAGCCTTTGACTTGTTGAGTGAATCCTTGTTTTTTGGGTTTATATTAAAGGTTTGCTTAGCAAGGAAAGATTCTCATTAAGCGACCTTGCATTTCTGGATAGTTTTTTTTAGAAAAATACAAGTTTTTATTGGGCAAATGCCTCACTCGTTGAGCAAAGCCATGAAACTTAGTGAGAAAATTTTTGGTTTGTTAAATGTTTGCTAGGCAAGTGCCTTACTCGTTGAGCGAGGATCTTGTGTACCTAGAAACGCTTTAGTTTATAACAACAAGGAAAGAAAGAAAATTTTTCTAAGGACTCGATGTAAAGTTAGTTTCGCCCAAATTGAAAGAAAAGAGAGGGATTATATATATATATAGTTTTATTTTCTTTCTTATCTGTCTTGCTTTCTATTATTTTTTCTTTCTTTCTTTTTACTTTCTTTCCTAAACTAAACAAAGCAATGTAAACTTGTGATGTTTGTATCCTTTTCTAAATAAGGAAATTTCTCCAATTTTCAATTTTTTATCCAAAGTCCACGTTCCACCTTCTTTACACTTTCACATTCTTGTCTCTTTATCTTATATTTGTTTCTTTATTTTTCTTTACATCCACCTTTCCTATCAAGTATAAGTAGGTGGTTGGTATGAATGATACCAAACCATGTCACTTAAAGTATATGGTCAATGATTTGAATACTAATTGATGCGTATCAAGAAAATCTTGTTAAGAAGAAGCAAATAAGGCAAACTACCTATGTCTGTTAACAAATTTTGTAGAAGAAATTAAAAATTTTGGTAATTGACTAAAATGCTCCTTTACAATTATATATATAAAAAAGAATTAAAAAAATCATCCTTACCAATTATTATTATACATTTTTTCCTTAATACTCTTCTAATTCTTTCTCCCTTGACTATTTTGGCGATGTCGAAAATTGAAGCATTCTAGGCCGAGCTTAACCATATTCAATAGCAACAAGGAGATCTTCCTTCACGTACTTGTCAACATTCTTACGTGAATCCTCCCTCCACCATTCACTTTTTGTTTTGATTCTCACGTACTTTTTAGAGGTGTCATTTTGGCCCTAAGCACTAGGGTCAACCCATTTGGCCTATTATATTGGCCTTTTTAGCCCACTTAATAAGGGGGGTTAAAAATCTTCCAATCCACATAGCCCACCTAGTGGGGGGATAGACCAAGGCTTAAGGGGGGGGGTTTAGACCTCACATTTTGATTACTTCAAAAATGTTTTTTTTCTTAAATGTAAAAAAAAATGTTTTCAACTTGGTATCACTTAAGCATCTTCAACTCACTCTTAACTAGAGTAGTTATTTTACTAAGTTTCGACCAGTGTATTTTGGACCTCGACCCTTGACTTGCCAAAACAGGCTGCTCAATGAGCCAAGAAAAGGAAAATAATTCGGTTCAAGTTAGTCTGAATTACATGTGGGTTGATTTTTTGTTGGCCCGATTAAACTAATTTAGCTTTTATTTTGCTTAAATATATAAAAATTTTAAAAGGAATTTTTTTTCAAAAAATATCAAGCCAAATATGTTTGGTTGTGTTCGAAACACCTTTTTTTAGGCCCAACCTAACAAAGTTGAATTAGCCTAGTTTCGTTTAGGCTAAGCTTTTCTTAGCCTAACCCAAGCTAACCTATCGAACTAGACCATTTTTGATACTTTTACTCTATTGGAGCAAGATATGAATGTGTCCAAACTCTTATATGTTTTGATAATAACAAACATTATGACTAAAGAGTGATGACTAATATTTTGATTAACTATATAAACTTTTTAGAAGAATAGTATTAGAAGCACAAACACATGGAGCACAAACAAAAGGAATCCTCATCCAAAAATAGACATATCTTATGAACCCTCATACATAAGAAACACGTTGTTCATAGATTACACTGTCCATAGAGAACTTTGTCCAATAATGGTAAAAGCGTCCAATACTTTCCAATTCATATTAGACTCATAAGAGTCTTGTAACTTCTGTTCTAGCTTATATACTTCATATTTCTTATCATTTGAATATAGACATTGAATCAAAATTCAATAACATTAATTTCCTATATAGTGTATGTTGTTGTTATGCTCTATTTTTCCAAGAACCAAAGCTTACCTCCATAACCTCTAAAAAGCAAGTTAATTCTAATAAAGGAGTGTACTGATCAAGGCATCCACAAGTTAGACAATAAGAAAAATGTATGCCTTTGTTGTTCTATTGCTCTAACAAGTTTTAGGAAATGCATTTGCATGCTTTACTGTGCATTTCCTCTCTCATCAATACAAGACAAAAACACAAAGCCAGTTATGCAAAAAAGCTATCTTTGGCATTTAATGCAAAGATATCTTTGTTTTCATGCATATTCAATAATTTCATTTCCCAAGATACATATACATCCACAAAAAGAAGAAGCAAAAAAGAAAACGTGAATAAGAAACAAGTGCAAAAACAAAATAACTTACATTTGCTTTGGATATCTTTGGACAATGATTTTGTACATGTATGAACAGCTTTGTTTTTGCTTTCAAGCTTTGTTCATATAAAATTATAGCTTTACTTTGAAAGTTGTATATTCACTTAATGAGTTAAACCTTTGTAAAACCCTCTATTTTTTGAGATAGCCTAAAGATGCTAAGTTTTAAAGAATACTTGATTGCTTGTAATATAGGTTAGAGATTACAAGTGTTGTAGAGTCTGTAGAGATTGGGAATACTAGTTGTTGTAAGTTAGTTTGACTTAGTGAAAAATCCTTCAAGGTTGAAGGCATTGGACGTAGCTTTAAATTGTAGAGTAAACCAAGATAAAACAGTTGTATTTTTCTTTCTATCCTTCTCTTTTAGTTTATGTTTTGCATGCTTTAAGTGATCTACTTATATCACTGTTTCAAACTTATATCTATTTCGAAAAAGGTTTTAAAAGTGCTTAAAATCACACACCATTCAACTCCCTTACTTGTGTGTTACTTATTATCTTTAGTTAGTATTAGAGCTCATCCTCTAGGGGTTGAGCATCTATTAATGCAAGGGACAAGATCCTATAAATAGCACCATGGAGACAAAATGACATGTTGTCGAAAAACGCCTTATTCAAAGGATAGAACAACGACTATTGAAAGTAAAAAATGATAGTATTCTTTGATGCTTATCACATTAACACATGAGATCTTATAGAGAGTGGGAACAACATTCCAACAAAGGAGGATAGGACTGAAATCCCCAGATCCTAAAGTTAGAAATTTTCTTATGTATTCTTTAACATAAAAAAAAATATGAAAAAATTCATAGCTGCAAATTATCCAAAGAGATGTGGGACATACTAGCTCTAGCTTATGAAGGAACATCATAGTTAAAGGACTCGAAAATAAGTATGCTTGTACATTAGTATGAGTTATTTAAAATGGAGGATTATGAGAGTATTAATCAAATGTTTGGACACTTCTAAACAATTATCAATAATTTGAGGTCTTTAGGAAAAACTTGTCATGGTTATGATCACATAACAAAAATCTTGTGTAGTTTTCCTAGACACTGGAGACCATAGGTTACAACTTTTAGAGCATCTAAAAACCTAAATAAGCTTCCCATGGAGGAACTTTTTGGCACCCTTAAGGTTCATGAGATTGAACTAAATGAGGATGAAGGTCACAAGAAAGGAAAGTCTATAGCCCTTAAAGCTCAAAAAACTTACAAAGGATAATTGTCCAAAGCATTCAAGGCTAAAGAATCTTCTAAATATGCATATAAATAAGAAGGATATGATGAGGATAAGCTCTCCTTTATATCAAGAAAAATTCATTCCATGTGGAAGAAGAAAAGAGGATCAAAATGGAAGAATAGCTCAAGAAAATTCACGAAAGAGGTCAAAGACAAAGCCAAGTGATGTGCTACGAGTGTAAAAAGCCTAGACATTTTAAGTATGAATGTCCAAGCTTTGAGAATGAGAAAGATAAGAATAAACATATCTTTAAGAAGAAGAAAGGTCTCATGGAAACATGGGAAGACCTTAATCTATCTTCCTGTGAAGAAGAAAACCAAGAAGCCAATATTTATCTTATGGTTGATACATCTTTAAAACTAGAAGAAAAAGACAAAAAGGTAATCTTTAATTATCTAAGTCATATTCAATTTGTAACACCTCAATTTTTGTGCTATTATTATTCTATTAAATAATTGCTTCTTATGTTTTATTACCTTCTAAAATAATTATATTTTGTGAATAATTAAATAACTAAATAAATTATATTTTTAGGAAAATACATATTGCTTAAATGTTGAGTAGTTTTTTTTAAATCAAATATAATTAACAACTTTTAGATATTTAAAATATATTTATATTATTTTATCTCTAATAGATGTTTAACAAATTTTTAAATATAGTTATAGATATTTAAATATTTGAAAAGATATTATCTATATTTGAAAAATATTATTTTTAAATATAAGAAATATTTAATAACATTTAAATAATAATAGATATTTAATAATCTAGCTTGACCCATTCTGACATTATAAGAAGGATGAGCTAGCACAATCTCTAGTGTGTTAGAAACTTTTCTTTTAAACCCTCTTGTACTGCTACAACAAAGATAGATGATGAACATTCTAAGAACATCTCAAAACCTTTTCTTACACCTTCCAAGTAAAGGGGGAGTGGAAAAATAGATCTATTCAAGAGATGACTATAACTATGTTAATTGATAACTAAGTACTTATATGTAAAACCTATGCTGCCCCCTCTTTATTTATGGTCACTTAGAGAAGATGTTTGTATCTTCTTGAGTGAACATGGATAAAGGCTTCTTTCGATGACTTCTTGGAACACTCTGGGCGCTCTTGGTTGGCTTGGTGGCATGGAGGGCTATCTGTATGGTTTTGGCATGTTGGACCGACTTGATGCTGTGGAGGCTTGACTTGATGATGTGGAGGACCGACTTGGTGATGTGGAGGACCAACTTGGTGACTTGGAGGGTCAACTTGGTGACATCATCCCCTGCTTTGACTTTGGCTGACCAAGTGATGAGAAGCTAGGGATCGCGTTTGTGCGGATGCACCTTGGGGTTATGATGGCAAAAAGCATCATTAATGCGACCTTTTTAGAATGTCGCGTCGCACTAAATGCCTTTGTCGTTTTATGGTTAATGCACTTCCTCGTTTTGAAGTGATATGATTGTGTTGTCTTAAGGTTTCGCACCCTCCTTTAATGCTCCTTGGTCATCCCCAACGTGAAGACACGCTTGGTTGAGGGTTGGGTCTCTTCATTGGGGCCCTACCCTCACCTATAAAATAGGGCGTGGTGACCTTGGGTCACCTTTCTACATCCCTTGCTTTCTCTGAACCCTGACTTCCTTCCGCCCTTTGCTTGCTCATCTTCCTTGAAACTTTCTCTTCCTCGTCTTTCCCTTTCCTTTTCCAACCATGTCTGGCCACCAAGACTCTGACATTGACCGTAAGTTTTCCCCAATCTCTATATCTTCTTCTCCTTCTTCTTCTTCCTCTTCTTTGTCCTCTAGTTCTGAAGCTCTAGCAGCCATGCTAGAGTCCTTCATGGCGGTTGAGGGAGTTTCCTTTCAGCCTTCTGCCCCTCGCCCTCGCGTTGAAGAGTGCTATGAATGGGTAAGTGAGGAAGTCCTCCCTTATCGCTTCGACATGTCGCATTTCGACGTGGCTATGTCAGTGGCTGAGGGCACATGGCTGAAGAAAACTACCTTGGGCAAGTTTGACATGGTACGTTGCTCTGCTGAGGAGCGTGTTTGCCATGTAGCCATGGAAGATGAAGGCAACTTCATTTTCATGTATGAGATTGTCATTGTTGACTTGGGTGTCTCCCTACCCTTCGACTGTTTTGACATCGACGTCCTTAGGATGTTGGAGGTATGATAGTGTGTTCTTTTAGTCGTCTTAAACGCCTATCAAATAACTAAAGCTAACTATAGTATAGTTAACCCTAGGTCATTCTTCTCAAGGACACGGTGCGTTCTAAGTGTGTTTCAATGTGGAGCAAACGAAAGCAGAATCTAAGTGTAAAATACTGACTTATCTCGACACTGGCTGAGTCGCTCTCGGTAGAGATTGAGCCGAGATGATCTCGGCAGAGATAATCCGGCTTGGTCTCGGTAAGTGCGGAACAAACGCGGCTTCTGAGACGGACTATCTGCATCTCGGACTTCGCTAATAGTAAATGTGGGGGGTTGGAATGCAATCGAAATCAAAATAGAGATTAACTACAATCAAATGCAATTACGCTTATTCTAATGCTTTACTTGCTATTCTTGTGTTCATGTTTAGTTCCAATAATCAGGTTCTTTCTAGTTCAATCACTCCAATTACAGTCCACATCAGCCTCAGGTATTCTTATGGAATCGCCAAAGGTCCGTCCCTTGCCATACAGAGGATTTACCTGATCGCTACCTCATCGGTTGGCGGAGATTAAGTTCATGCTGATTTTAGATTCTCAATTAACAATTGTTAAGTGATTACCTACTGAATTAGCTAAACCAGTTCCAATCGGCTTAGTTTAACATTGTTCCGTTACCATGTGCAATCGCAACGCAGTAATTGAATTTAGATTTTAGGAATGCAACAGAGATCAGAATTCAGAAAGCTTTTATATTATTGAAAACGAAATACAAACACAGGGTTTGGATTCGGTGATTCCATCTTCCACGGCAATCGCCATGGCTGACAGCAATGATCCACCTCTGATAGCTAGGGCCCGAGGATCGGAGTCCACCGGAGTGCGTTGGTGCTCAATCGGTCTCCTCCCGGTAACCTTCGGCTTCTCGGTTCTAGCTTGCATTTCCTCGATCGAGAGAAATGCCATTAGCAGCTGTCTTAATGCACCACCGTGAGCGGAGGAGAGGAAAACGAAAGAGAATGAAGATAATGGGCCGCGGGAAAATATGAATGCCAAAGACCCTTAATCATTCGAGTTTCGCCTACTTATCTGGGAATGGGCGCAGACTAACTAACTTAACAAAATTACAAGTAAAATCCCTATTCTACCCTTTTTGTGACTTGCGTTGCAAACTACTCCGAGGAGATGATGTGGCGCTTGGGCGGCACCGAGGTGGCTCAGACATTGCTGACGTGGAGCGCCACCTAGACCAAGCTCCTGATTGTGCTATTGGCTGAATGGGCCGCATCTCGGCCTGGCTTCCAATGGCGGGCTGCTAGCTTTGCTAGACCTGCAATGAAGGAATAGTTAGCTTAATGTCTTGAATTAACATAGATTGTGTTTTTCTCTAATTTTAGGCCCTTAATCTAGATCTTAGCTAGCAATCCTCTTTTAAGTTCATGAATTGCTTAATGGCATTCTTCTTAGGTCCACTTAAGATGTGTATTTTATGACTCATCAAGGTAGCCCCCTCCTAACTTCACCCTAATGGTTGGGTTGCTTTGCAGGCCTTTAGGATGATCTGTCACACTTTGTCTATTTCCCCACAACCCCCTTTTTCTCAACTTCTACACCACCCATGTCGGGCAGAATACTGGCTGGGTTTCTCTGACTCCTCTCCCTAAAGGAAACCTTTTCACCCCTATGCTGCATCTTACAAGGGGTTTAAGAAACAGTTCGTCAAGGTTCTTTTTATGAGAAAGACTTCCTTTGCCTTGGACAATAGACCCTTGCATTTTTATTTTATTGGAGGTTGTCGAACAAATTAAAGGGGTTGTCCACGGGGCAACTCTCGACCGATGACAAGGCAAGCCTACGCTTGTTGGGCGAGCTTCCTAAAGGCATGAATTGTTGGGAGCTGGTGGCGGCCTCCTTTTCTCACCAACCGATTGTACTGTTGAAGGGTAGGTTTTGTCAATTTTCGTTTAGTCCCGACTCGACCTGGTGCCAAATGGCTAACTTATGCTCTTTTCTTTTCTGTTTTGTAGGAATGCTCAACAAACAGGGTTATGATTTAAGCGCCTTGATAAAGAAGTCGGCCACGGTTGCCAAGGGTAAGCTAGAATCTGCCGAGACTACTACTGCCAAGGCCAAGGTGATTTCGGCGACCCCTTCCAATGTGGTGTCGCCCAAGAAGACCTCCAGCAAACCGGCGTTGGCTCTGCCTCCTTCTTCAGACTTTGTCGCTGCTAAGAGGAAGGCGACACCTTCTGCTGAGGAAATTGCCTAGAAGAAGGGCAAGTCGGTTGTCCAATCCTCAGATTGCCCCCACGCTAGTTGTCACTCCTTCCCCAACACACATTGCTACTCCTACCCCTTCGACCGTAGTTGCTACTTCAAAAGGCCGACTATTATTGCTCCCGAACTGCCTCAAGGCAGGTTGCCATGCTTCGTGGCCTCCCCTGGTGTCAGTTCTTTGTGGGGTACTCAATTGGACATGTCCCCTCTACTCAACTCCAACCTGCTGAGTCAGCATGACCAGCTCCTTCTCACAGCTTGAATCGGAAGCTCCCTCGACGTGGTGGCAACCTACTGTGTTCGCACACTGGCCATCATTGACAATCTGAGGAATATCGTCAATAAATCTGAGCAACTGGTTCAGAAGGAGTCGTTTGCGCAGTAGGAGGTTGCAAGGTTGTTGAACACCAATCAAGAGTTACGGGCCGCCAATCAAAGGTTTTATACTAAGGGCGAGAAGCTAAAGGCAGACCTTGCCTCCTCCCAATCCGAAAATGCTGCACTCAAGGCCGAAGTTTCTACCGTGAAGACGACTATGGAGGCTATTCAAAAGACCTCCGACTTAATGACTAAGGAGTTGAGTGCAACTCAAAATAAAGTTAAGGAGGTGGAGGCCACCTCTGCAACTGACAAGGCGGCCCTTCAAGCGGCAAGGGAGGAACTAAAGAAGGGGGCTAAGAGGCTGCAGGCGACAGAGGCAAAGGCAAAGACGGATAAGGCTCGAAGCCGACTTGGCGAGCTTGAGGAGGCGATTGTGGCAGAGCATAAAAATGGCTTCGACAAAGCTTCCTTTTGTAGAGAATTGTCCCACTCAAGAAGAAACTAGATGCTAGTTTCCTTAATGTCCTCTTGTCATTTTCAATCACCCCTTCTGGATATACCCCAATTTTCTAGATATCTCTTTACATCATGGTACCAGGGCTTGTTGTTTGCTTCTGCTTCATCCTAGTCAAGATTTTGACAATGAGTTATTTTTGACTAGTGCCGGACATGGTCATTTCTTGTCCTTCATTTACTTGCATGGCTGATAGGGTTGCCAAAGCATCAACCATCTGATTTTCATCTCGCGGGACATAATGGAACGTCATTTTGTCGAAATGTTCACTCATTTCCCTTACGTGATTATGATAGGGGATAAACTTGGCATCTCGCGTCTCCTATTCCCCACGAAGCTGGTAGATGACTAATGTCGAATCATCGAAGACCTTAAGCTCTTTTACATGGTGTTCAAGGGTCATCATGACTCTCGTAGTGCAGGCTTCGTATTCTACCATGTTGTTAGTGCAATCAAAACCCAATCTGGCCGAGAAGGGGAAGAATTGGGCTTCTGGAGAAGCCAACACTACCCCTATCCCGCTCCCTAATAGGTTAGATGCTCTGTTAAACCACAATCTCCATCCATCCGATTCAGATTCGGTTTCCTCCACTGTCATGACGTATTCATTTGGGAACTCATACAAAAGCGACTGATAGTTTGGTACAAGGTGATAGGCCAAGTGTTTCGCCAAGGTGCTCCCTTTTATGGCTTTTTGACTTGTATATACAATATCATATTCTGATAGAGCCATTTGCTAATGTGCTATTCGTCCTGTCAATGCCGGCTTCTCAAAAATATACTGATGGGGTCTATCTTAGATATTAGCCATGTGGTGTGGGCCAACATGTACTACCTCAGCCTCTTTGCTGCCTAGACTAGAGCATAATATGTTCACTCTAGTGTTGAGTATCTCTTTTTGTAATTTGTGAATTTCTTGTTCAGATAGTCGATGGCTTGCTCTTTCTTTCCAATGGCATCTTGTTGTCCCAAGACATAACCCATTGATTCTTCCAGCACCTATCGGTATAATATCAAGGGCTTCCTTGGTACAGCCGGCACAAGGACAGGAGGCTACTCCAAGTATTGCTTGACCTTCTCAAAGGCTTCCTGGCAATTCGATTTCCACTCCATCTTTTGATTCTTGTGGAGGAGTTTGAATATAGGGATGCATGTGGCGGTTAGTTGAGAGATGAACTGGGCTATGTAATTAATTCTTCCCAAGAAACTCCGTACTTTCGACTCGGTTTTCGGAGCCAACATTTCCCGGATGGCTTTGACCTTATCCGGATCCACCTATATTCCCCTTTCATTTACTATGAAGCCTAACGGTTTCCTTGATTTGACACCAAATGTGCATTTGGCTGGGTTCAACCTAAGTTTATATTTTCGAAGCCTCTCAAATAGCTTCCTCAAGTCTCCCACATGCTGATCTAGTGTTTGGACTTTGCGATCATATCATCCACATATACCTCAATCTCTTTATGCATCATGTTGTGGAAAGGGCCACCATAGCCCTTTGATATGTCGCCCTGGCGTTCTTGAGTCCGAAAGGAATTACTCTATAGTAGAATGTTCCCCAAGTGGTAATGAAGGTCATTTTTCCCTGTCCTCCGGGGCCATGTGAATCTAGTTGTACCTAGAGAAACCGTCCATGAAGGAATAGAAGGCGAGAGGTAAAGCGAGAAGGTTTGGCATAAGTAAACGTAATATGATAGCCACCTAAACAATGGTATAAGTAACGAAAGCAATAGTAGTAAACATGCAAAGGTCGAGTTGTATCATGCGACCAATCTCATTTGGGCTGGCCTCTTGATAAACTCCCTAGTGGAGTCGCCATCTGTCGTGACCTAAATCACGACTAGGTGTCTTTCACAGAATAAAATTTTCATTTTGAAATTGGAAGCCAAATCCATCCCAGGGGCGGAACCGACTGTGCGGAGTCAGAACTGACTTGGCCAATCAGGGAGGATTGATCAAGGTCGATCCGACTCTTAATAGGAGTCACCATTGACATTTTAAAGGGAACACCGGAAACCAAGAATGGGTAAGGCAAGTCATGAATCAGAGACTAGGCAAGGAGTCTGTTACGCGCAGGGACAACATGGCATCCCTCCACGTCTATCACATGATAGTTACCCAAATTGGCTGCATGAGCTAAAATGACCTTCACATGTTTACTATTTTACATGAATGATTTAATTTATAGAGGAAAACGTATATACAAGGCTAAGGTGTTTTTGGATGAATAACTTGACAAGAGTGTGCCTCCTGCTCCTACGTACCTCTTTTCAGTTAAAGGAATCAAAGTTCGCGTAGTTTTGGATGTCTAACGCAGTGTAGGAGGAATGAACTATCCATTAGGTGTCCATTCGGGAATCGCTTGACAATGTAAAAGAAATAAACTGTCCATTAGACGTCTTGGTACGAAATATCCATTAGATGTCCATAATGACTTTAAAAGAGAAGTGTAGACTATCCATTAGGCGTCTAAACGTAGAATGAGTTTAAGAAGAAAAATATGGACTATCCATTAGGCGTCCAAGCCTTGAATGACCTTAAAAGAGAAGTGTGGACTATCCATTAGGCGTCCTTAGGAGGAGACCGAACTATCCATTAGGCATTCAAGTACAGAATGACTTTAAAAGAGAAGTGTGGACTATCCATTATGCATCCTTAAGAGGAGACTAAACTATCCATTAGGCATCTAGACCTTGAATGACTTTAAAAGAGAAGTGTGGACTATCCATTAGGCGTCCTTAAGAGGAGACTGAACTATCCATTAGGCGTTGAGGCATAGAATAACTTTAAAAGAAAAGTGTGGACTATATCCATTAGGCATCCTTAGGAGGAGACTGAACTATCCATTGGGCATTCAAGCATAGAATGACTTTAAAAGAGAAGTGTGGGCTATCCATTAGGCATCCAAGCTATGATTGAAAGAAACTCTAGATAAATGTTATGATGTTTGGTAACAAGCATAGGGGGTAATGGAGGCCGACTCGATTCTGGTTGTGTCTGGATGCTGAGATCGACTCGGCTAACAAACTGGATGTCGCAACCCTCGACTATGCAAAGTGATAAACTAGTATTTAGTCGTCTTTACATGCATCAAATAAACTAAAGCTAACTATAGCATAGTCAACCTTAGGTCGAATTCTCTTAAGGACATAGTGCGCTTGATTATGACTTGGTGTGAAAACTAGAGTAATGTAGAAAATACTCAAGTGTAGAATACCGACTTGCTTTCGACAAAGACTGGTCTGATATGGTCTTGATAGAGACTAATCTGACATAGTCTCAACTAAGCGCGGACGGACGCAATAAAGTCGGACTGACTCGGTTTCGAATAGACGCGACTGAGTCAGACTAGACTCGATCTCGGACTGAATTGCAGGAAGTAGGGGGGTTTGGTTGCTGGTAAATTGAGGACAAAGAATAAGCTAAGAAAGTAATGCAATCTAAACTAGGCTATCACTAATGCTACTACTTTATTCATACTAAGTTCCAATAAACAAATCAGTTCCAATTCTTTCACTCAAGATTACGTTTCGAATCAACTTGAGATTCTTCTAATGACAATTGCCAAACATTCATCCATTGTCATATCGAGGATTTACATAATCGCTACCTTATCAGTTGGTAGGGATTAAGCTTGGAGTTGATTTTAGGTTCTCTAATTGTTTACCTACTGAAGTTGTTAAACCAGTTTCGATCGGCCTAGTCTAACATTTGTCTACTTAACAATGTGCAATCACGACACGGAGAAGCAAATTATAATGTAGGATTCATAACCAAAAGATTAGAATTGGAACTACTTATATTATTAGAAACAAAGTACAAACACAGGGTGTGAATTCAATGAATCCACCTTCCACAATGATCGCCATGGAAGGACGGCGATGGTTCACCGTTGATAGCCAAGATGTTGAGGATCAGGTCAACCAGAATGTGATGGCAAGCTAAGTGGTCCCCTCTAACAACCTTCGACCTCTTAGTCCTTGACCTGTACCTCCTCGATTGAGAGAGACACCTCTGATAGCACGTGCACCACCAATGGGAATGGAGACGTGAGCGAGAAAATGGAGTATAATAGATATGGAAATTAGGTCTGAATTCAACTACCAATTAAAACGTTCCCAACGTTCCCTATATATACATGAGTTGGGTCTCTTGTGATGCACGCTACACCTAACAAACTTCCATAACAAAATTATAGAGTTGAATTGCCTAATCTACCCTCCTAATGATTCTCCTTGCGCTACAAGCTTCTTCCAAGAGTGACGTGGCAGCTAAGCTGGATGGAGTTGAGCTAGGTGCCTAGACTGGATCACCTGATTGGGCTGCTTTGATTGGGCTACTCCACTTGGGCTTGTTGGACTGCAGAGTCGGTCGGTCTTGGATGGAGTCGGTCTGGCCGAGGCGGCTTCTCTTGGGTTGAGATTGATGGGTCGAGATGCCCTGTGCTTGGCCTGCAAAATGAATCCAATCTTTTATTAGCTAAAATCCTCAAATTAGATTTATACTTTCCCTATTTCTAGGTCCATAGTATGAATCTTAGCTAAGAATCGATTCTTAAGTACCAAATCATCTCAAAAGCACCCATCTTAAGTCCTTGTGAGGTGTATAAAATATGACTTATCATAGAGCCGAGACCGGCCTAGATTGTTCAGATAAAGGGAAATGTGACTCTGATGTCTAATGCAAGGATATAGTGGACTAAGACTGACTCGGTCCTTGCAAAAGCTAACTACATTTTAGTTGAACAAGGGACCTGACTAGTGTTTTGGTGTAACCGTAGTGTGGATACGAAGGACAAGTGATGAGGACATGACCAAGAGTGTGGCACTTGAAGGACTTGGAGGGCCTATGACAAGGGCAAGGACAAAGAGAGCTAAGGAAAGCTATACAACAAGCGTTGGCAGCCCCTATTCAAAAAGAACTAAACCTAGAAGGATGTAAGCCCAAGTTGATCAATCTTTTCATCCAACTTGAGGAATGAAGCTTCTGGCCTGAATTGCATGACAGGCCCATAAAGATATTTAGTTTGTTTTTCTTATTAAATAAAAATACTAGGTTGCACTAATCCATAGGCCCAGAAAACATTTAGTTATTTTATTTTCTATAGTATGGGCTGACTTAATGTTGGACCTTCACTAAACCTAGTGGTTAGGGTTGTGGCCACTATAAAAAGAGCTCAAATGACTGCAAAGAGGCAGAACATCAAATTTTTGTTTTCTTGAGAGAGTGTTTCTCCTGGGTTCTTACAATCCAAGAATTCTGAGATTTATCAAAGGTTTTCACCCCTTTGTGTGTTCAATCTCCGGGCTTATCTTCCATCCTTGGAAGTGTGACGCTCACCAATTCCTTTCATCTTTTCTTTCTTATCACGTCCCAATTTATCATCGCGTTTTGTATGAAACCCTAGCACAGTCTCGTTCCCAACTTTTAGGCAAACTAAGTGCATCATATCTCGACGAATTCTTGGTATTTTTCGGTGATTCATAGGTCAATTTTGCAATTTAGAACGTCATCTTTCCTCTCATTTTGGAATCACTCAATTCTGAGATCTGTAGCTCGAGATCTAGTCGTGCCCTAATTGTACATCAAGTTCTGGTGTAGTTCGTGAATTCCAACCTAGGTGATTCGTGCCTTACCCTGTTCTGGTTCATATCATCTTACCCTGACCTAATCCCGCATCAACAAGCCTATGACATGAGTGATCTACCTTAGCTTATGCAAAGGTGTTTAGCAGACTAACCTGGTATCTAGAGAGTTTGACGTCCTTTCTACTCTGTTTGGGCTGCGTCTTGGGTTGGTAGTGTGGCCTCCTTTTCTCTAGCTTTCACAACACATCGCACCTTCTTGCTTGCTTCTATCCTGGTTCACTAGTTCCCTTTTGCCCTTAAATTCCCTCTCTTCTTTCAATCTGAAGTTTCACACTAATACCTCTTCTTTTGACCAAAGAACTTTCGACCTTGAGTTCTTCGTCTTAAGGCCTTTTATAGGCTACACTTGGAGCCGTAGGTGTGTTTGATCTGGTCATGTGGATCAACCCCAGCCTTTCGATCTTTTTTTCTTCTTCTTCTTGCTGATTTCACACATGCTTTAAGTCGTGTACTTTGAACCCTGTGCTTGGTCGTGGCACGTTCTTGATAGTCACTTCAGAGAGAGTTGATTCATGCAGATTCTTGTCCCCTTGTGCTAACATGGCCAAGTCAGAGGATCCCACTTCCTTGGGGTGCATGAGATTCTTGTCCCTTAGTGCTGAGCTAGACATGGATTTTTTTCCCCTCATTGTTGACTTGGCTACATCCAAGGGTTCTCTGTTGATCTATGGGAATCTGATGGCCCTAAGCCTTTTGAATTTTGTGGGATCTTGTCTCCCCTTAATTTTGGTGATCCCTTAGCTGACCGGGTTGGATCCAAAAGCCCTGTTGTACGAGTTGGGCTGGCTTGGGCCTTTTCCTACCCTTAAGGGCCAAGTCTGATGGTCTTTCTTCATGAAGTGAGCCAGCTTGGGTCTCCTCCTTTCCTATTGGGTCAGATCCGGCCTAATCTGCCCTGGGTAGACAAATTTGGAGTCCTACACTATGTTAATTGATAACTCCTCTCCTAAGTACTTATGGGTAAAACCTTTTAACATTGCTTGTTATTTACAAAACAAAATATATATTAAACCTATTCTGAAAAGTACTCCTTATGAATTGTGGAAGAGCAGACAACTCAATATTTCATATTTTCACTCTTTTGGATGTAAGTGTTTCATTTTGAATACCAAGGACAATTTAGGAAAATTTGATCATAAGTTAGATAAAAGAACATTGTTAGGATACTCTGAAGTGTCCAAAGCCTATAGAATTTATAACTCAAGGACTTTAATGGTAGAAGAGTTCATCCATGTAAGGTTTAATGATTTTAAGCCTACAAGGAATTACCAAAGTTAAATGACTCTTGTAACACCCTGATTTTTGGGTAATTATTAATATTGTCATTGTAACTATTCTATTATATAATTGTTTGTTATGTTTTATCACCTTTTAAAATAATTATATTTTGTGAATAATTAAATAGATTGTATTTTTTTTTTCAAAAAAATAAGTGTTACTTAATCAAGTAATATTTGAGTTCAAATACAATTAACAACTTTTAGATATTTAAAAAGATGTTTATATTATTTTTATGTTTAATAGATGTTTAACAAATTTTCAAACATGGATATAAATATTTGAATTTTTAAAAAGTATCATCTATATTTGAAAAGCATTATCTTTAGATATAAAAGATATTTAATAACATATAAATATTTAAATTTAAATAATAGATATTTAACGATTTAACTCAGCCTATTACGAGTCTCTATATAAAAAAAAGGTGACCTGTAGCACCCTAGTATTAATGTTAGTCTTTCGAAAATGCCAATTGTTCCCTTGTAGAGGAGCAACTAGAATGACGACCCTGAAGGACAAGAACCTTGCTTGAAGTCAACATTCTAAGTAAGAGGGGAATGAGAAATTTCGCTCAAGGGTATGGGTATGATTATGAGTACAGTGGTTAGCCTCAAACCTCGTTGGTTGCTTATGTTTTCCTATCTTTGTCAATTGAGGGGGTGTTTAGGTTTTTGCACGTGGTTACTTGTCTTTGTCAATTAATAAAGTACAATGCTCTTAATTTTGTAATTGCGGATTGAAATGGGTTGTCCTTAGAACCACAATCTATCATATTTGTTTGTCTCTGTCAGTTGATAGAGCACATGGCTTTTAACTTCGTGGTTGTGGGTTGAAGGATTTCCCCTAGAACCCTAATTGTAGTATTTGATTGTTTGGATGTTTCTAAAGGAGAAATTAAACTCTTTAGATTAGGATGTATTTTCTGTGTTAATTGTTGTGAATTTGGTTGATTTTGTTAAGGTGTTTCTATATATGTGTTTAACTATATTATCATCAAGAATTCATGTATGTTGAGTTATGCTAAAATTATACTATAAATATATATGTTGATATAAAGGCATTTGCATTGAGAATTATGAGGTATGAATTGAAAAACGAGTTAATAAGGATGAATGTCGACAGATTACCTAGGCCAAAAGATGGCAAGAATGGACATGGACGATACTTGTCAAGTGAGTGACTTAGCCTAGAAGGGAAATAATGATATTCACTTATTGTTGTGGGTCGTGGATGAGGTACCTAGGTTCAAAGGGGCAAAAATGGTCCTCATAAGCCCAATTTGTGAAAAGTGAAACAATATAGAACAAGTTATGTCATGCATCATTTAATAAAGACAAATGTGTGAGGGAAGTAGATACGAACCTAAATTGGCAAGGTCACTAAACCTCTTGGGGGCTACTTGGTAGTTAACATCCAATGGTCGTGACTGATCCCATGTGGTAGAGCATATATGCAAGCTGAATAGATCCTAGCGTGCTGTTAGAGGATATTATGCTATAATGGAACAGGTCAAACCAAAGGGTTGAGTCGTGTTACTGCTAGTCCACTCTTTATCGATAGATTGCTACCATATGCATACAAAGTAGAGACTAAGTTGTATCATTATCATTCATATGCATTTGAATAAATGTCTTTGTGTAATTATTATAATTTGTTGTACTTGCACTTTTATGTATTGTAAGGTGTCATGTAAGTGTTACTTACATTGTACTCACACCACAAGCTAAGTGAGATGTATTTCTCACTCCCTTTTGTTGTTATTTATTTTCCTAGGCTGAATCCCAATTGCAAGTAGTGTTGAGCATGAACTCAAAGATTAAGTTACTACTGTCTTTATTGTTTTATTTTCTTAGTAATTTTGTATATAAGACTTTTCACTGATAGGTTATGATATCAAGACTATCTTTATTTTGATTAGAGTTTTACTTTATATTATTTTGGATTTTGAGGATATAATCTTTGGAGCACCATCACTTTTATTTGATTTGCTTTTTCACATTGTTTGAAAAAATGAACTCTTTACCTTTAAGAATAAATAAGGACATAATTAAGATTTTAATTATTACATTTTCTTTTACTAAGTATAAATTATATAAGGATAAAAGGTGTCACTACCATGGTTCTTAAAACCAGATCGGACCGGCCAATTCAACTGGTCAGACCAGGAACTAGTCCTTGTTCAGTCTATTCCATCCTCAAAATTGTTTATCCTTTGAATCAGTGTAAAATCAGCAGAACAAATAAAACCGGTGAAAACTAGCGGTTCATCCGGTGCAGTAGTTTACTAAATTGAAACTTTAAAAAAATCATCAAACGACGTCGATTTATACTATAAAAAATTTAAATTTTCCTTTTATATTTTCTCTTCTAGGACCTATTAAACCCATGGGCAAGTCTGCAACCCTAAAGTAGCGAACCTCATGAATAACACTTGAAAAAGTAACCCCTAAACTCAAGCGGCAGCCCCAAACCCCGACAACTTGGTTGCCATTTCTGGCAACAGGTTCATCATCCCAAACTCATCTGTTGCAATGTCTCATTCAGACAAAGTGATAAACTCATACCCTCATTTTCTGTCTGTTTTTTAGTTTTTTCTTTCTTTATTTTTTTCCTATTTCTTCTCAAATTCATTTGTTCTTTGTTTTTCTTTTATATTATACTGCTAGCTCCTTTTGTATTATGTTGGCGGCGTGCTGCAATATGCCAATATTTTTTTATTTTTTTTTTACTTTTCCAAATGTATGTTGCTGACTTGTTGCTGCAATATTAATTAAGTATTAAAATAGTCAATTAATAAATATACCATCGAAATGAAAAGTTTCATTGTTGTGGGCGGGTAGGAAATTAAATTCGTAGTTGTAATGTTACATTTACATTGGTAAAAAAATTAGATTATTTTTGTTGTTAAATATTTAGTTATTTAATTATTCATTACTCATTTAGTCATATGTAATGTTAATTATTTCCATATTACATACTTAATTACTAACATTTAGTCATTTATTTTATACAATTATACCTCGCTGAGTGTGCTTTGCCTAATTAATTGTGTTTTGTTCAATTAATTAAGTGCATGGCGATAACATGATCATTATATTTTAACGTGTTTTACCTCTCACTATTTACCTGCGAATTTTCCTACGAAAAATAATTTGCAGAAATTTTATGTGAATTTTGCTGTGGGATATAATTTGTAAGAAATTCTTACGAATTTTGCTGTGGGATATAATTTGTAAGAAATTCTTATGAATTTTGCTATAAAAATATATCCGTAAAAACTTCTTGCAAATTTTGTTACCACTTCAATAATCGTAGGAAATTTATTTTGCTGTGGAATATAATTTGTAAGAAATTCCTACGAATTTTACTACCAAAATATATCCGTAGAAACTTCTTGCAAATTTTGTTACCACTTCAATAATCGTAGGATTTTTATTTTGCGGATAAAAAATGGTCGAAAATTTCGTAGATTTTTTTTGCTTCCTACAAATTTATTTGAAAATAAATAGTTGCAGGAAATATTTCATACAAATTTAAAATTCGCAGAAAATAATACTTACGATTTTTTTTTTTGCAGGAAAATTTACAATAAAATTCACAGAAAAATTCGCAATAAAATTTGCAAGAAAAATTTTCATTAAATAACTATTATAATAAAATAAAATAAAATATATTATAAAACTAAATTTATTAAATTTAATATATTATAAAATTCTTTCGATAATCTCTATTCATAAATAAAATATATTTAACTGTAATAAAAAATATTTTTAATGTAAATAAAAAATAAAAAAAAATAACGAAATGAAAAAGAAAATCATGTATCGATTTGTAGAACTTATGGTTGTTACGGCCCCACCACCATTGTCCTACCTCTAGTCTCCTCCTCCCGTTTTGTTACGGATCTCACCACTGCCTCTCGTCTCCTCCTCTCGTTGGTTGTTACGGATCTTACCACTGCCTCTCGTCTCCTCCTCCCGTTGGTTGTTACGAATCTCACCACTGCCTCTCGACTCCTCCTCCCATTGATTGTTACGGATCTCACCACTGCCTCTCGTCTCCTCCTCCCGTTGGTTGTTACGGATCTCATCATTGTCTCTCGTCTCCTTCTCCCTTTCATCTTTTTTAGATTCAAATAAGAGGAAGCATTTTCTACAAGCCAAATCAAACCCAGGCAAGAATTTTCTCTACTATAGACTTGTGTTTTCAAAATACTGAATATCGTAACCTAGCGCTAGTTGTGTGCTCTTTAATTTGATTCTTCGTATCATCTCATCTTATTTGTCTCTTGAATCGATTTTTTCATACTCGATTGTTATTCTGTGGGATTAGATTCTCTTTTGTATATAATTTTTGTTCTGCTTGAGAGTGTTTTGCTGTATTCTGATAAGAATAGTTCATAATTAAGAAAAATTCATTGCAATCTAGTTGTGGCATTGAGTATCCATGTCCTATACCAATGTTCTTGCTTTGCTAAGCAATAAATTGGAGTCTTCTTACTCTGATTTAAATGCTACTGACAGAATCAGATAAGTCTGTAGTTCTCAAAGAGGCAAAGAGAATTTAGATCTAACAAAGAAATTCTTTATTACAATCTGCCTTGAGTAGTAGGTTTGACCTTATTTATACATGATTTGTGATAACCAATAAAGAAACTTAGAAATTTGAATCAAAGCCTAATAAGGTTTGCAATTACTCCTGTAACTAGTTCAACACGTACTTGATAGGATTAAGATGTGTGCTAAGCATGATAGCCTTGTCATCGTCACCTAACTCACTACTAATGTTAGCTATAAAATAAAATCTTATTTTGCAACTTGATAACCAATGTGAGGATATATTGAACACATTCAAATAAAAAATTTTGAGAACCACACACATAAATTTTCAAATAGAGAAATTGGTCCACTGGTATAAGCCTGGATTCTTTAAAGTTTAAACAATATAAATATTGTCCTCGGGTAATATTCAGTCTATGCATGAAAGTATGGAACATAATTAATCTGCACCATTTCAGCAAAACATCAAAGTTTGAGTACCACACTACCACTACCACATAATACATATAGTTTAAAGACAACTTCTTATCCATATTCGACCAGACAATGAAAACAAATAAATCATGTAAAAGAAAATAATTCACAAGTTTGAGTCATATAGAACAATGAAACATACCAATGTCTCTAATCCAACCATTTTAAATTCATTGTCTGTCACACTTTTATCTTGGAACATCTCTAACCTGAAAAAGGAACAGACAAAATACTCAATATAGTGAAATACCCAAGAAGTCACTTACTGGCAAAGCAACAAGGTACACTGTACTTGCCATCTGAACACATAATGCATTGGAATTTTTTGATAAAAATGTTTAAAAGTTAGAACATCACTCCCCCTTGGATATCTCCTGTTGGGGTTTTCTAAAGGCTGCATCTAATTCCATGTCTGACTTGTAGAGGGACTGAGCTGCTCTTTTTTATTTGATGATCTTTCTATTCTTTCTTTCCTCTGTATTTCTTTCCTTGGGAGGATTTCTTATCCTTCTCTTTTGTACTCTTTCATACAGTTTATGCCTTACATGACCTGTATGGTTGTACCATCTATCAAGACCATGTACCCTCTTATTTCTTTTCTTTGGAGGATTCCTTATCCTTCTGTTTTGTACTCTTTCATACAGTTTATGCCTTACATGACCTGTACCATCTATCAAGTCCATGTTACTGTTTGTAGGTTTTAACTATGTAGTGATATTTTTGTAATTAAAAATGAAAATAGAAAATAAAAATAAAGAAGTTAATTGAAATGTTTCGAAGGCCTATCACATGCTTGGAAGAATTATATATACCAAGATCTTTTGTTGTCTGCTTTGAAGTCTTGTTTTGGTCTTCTCTCCCATTATGGTCGTAGGTGGTATTGTTTGTCAATGACAACAATGACTATCATTGGTTGAACTGTAATAGGGTTCATTAATATGAACTCTCAAAAAATTTTTTGTCAGTTTGACACAAATGATGAAGTCTGATAACAGGCGACTACATGTCCAAGGGCTAGCTCGAGGATGGTTTTTTGTTTGTTGGCCTTGTCATTTTAGTAGTGTTTGAATGGAGTGTTTTAAATTTTGAGATAAGAAAATTAACTTGCATCTATTTAGTTCTTTTCATTTTATAAATTTGTGTTTGGATTTCTATTTGCAAAATTAAAACATCAATGCAAACATGAAAAGAAATGGGTTTCGAACTAGCCAAAGTTGAGTGAGGCTTCACTAGTTGACCAAATCATAGATGAAAGAATAAAGATTACAAATGAGGAATTTACTGTTTCCTTTTCCTTAAAAATCCCTCTTTCAAACATATCCTGAATTTGAAAAGTAGAGAGGAAATAAGTAAAGTGGAAAGAAGAAAGAATAAGTATATATAAGGAGAGTTTTAGTGATTTGAATTGATAGAAAAAGTAGAGAAGCAGGAAATGTTGAGTTTTTGTTTCACTTATCTGGTTAGGTAAAAAATGAAAAAAAGAGTAACATTTTGATATAAAGATGCTTAAATTCTTATATTAAGTAATACATTTTTTGGTTGTTGAAAATGATGTATTGTGTGAATATTTAAAAATAAAATTACAACTTGCATGAATAATCTTTCCTTCTTAAGATGTGAATATTTAAAAATAAAATTACAACTTGCATGAATAATCTTTCCTTCTTAAGATAGATTTTTATTTTTGTGGGTCTGACTCTCTTCTTTATTCCTCTCCCTTTTCTTCTCATCCAAATAACCAAATTTTCTCTCTTCTCTCGCTCTCGCACTTACCTCTCTGTATACCTTCTATCAAACCAATAATAGCATAAGTGAAACTAACTGCTAACTTGATCAATTTCTAAATTCCTAATCAGTTTCCACTATCTACAATACAACTACTGCTCCAACTGAATCCTCAATCTCAACTCCTAAACTTAATCACATTCTATAAACATGTAAGCCATATTATTGTTGGTGCACACATTTAGCATCTGATTAAAAGTTCGGATCAGATTTGGATTTAATTTGATAATGTTTTATTTGAAGGTGCACTAAAAAGCAGTCTATATGGTTGTCCTCTGTTCACTTATGCTTTAGACATGTAGACTTCAATTCGGCAAAATCTTGCGTGCCGAATAGTATGGAGAAATATCCTATATGTCACGAACATATCAATGAGTTGCTTACTCTATCACTTCCATAGAATTTTATTTATTCAAACTTGTGGCCAAATTCGTTTATTTTGCAGGCTAAATATTCTTCTAGCCAGCGCTCCTCATCACGTGCTAACATTCACTTCTCCACTTTCTCCATGATAGCCTTCCTGCTATAGGCCTCTTCTTTTGCTCTTAATATCTGTTCATCCATGCTAAGGAGGAGATCGGAGTGGTCAATCTCCCCTGTTGTAGATGTAAGTCAACTTCTAGGCTGGTTTTTTTTATTGTAAATACACATGTATATTTTTTAAATGGAATATACACATGTTAGTTAGATACTTGGATTCACCTGAGTTTATAAGGTTAATTATATTGTTCATCTCTTCTCTTGAAGGAACCTCCACATGTGATTTCTTGCATATCAACTCCAACTCCTCCTACTTCTTTTGGAATAGCTCCTTCATCTTGCTTGTTTTTAGTTGATCCAGTCTCTTTACTTCAGCTTCAGTTTTGTAAAAAGTTGTGGATTTTTTAAATATTTGAGTTTCTGATATTTTGTGGATCATTAAAGTTAGATACCTACCTGCTGGACTATTTCTAGAGTAAGACTTCCCGGATCTGTTACTTCTGCATATGAGAGCGGTAGCAAATTGATTACATGGGAAAAAAGATAGTCTTTTCCATGTATATTTCAAAATTTAATTGGTCATTAATCTTTTTTAGAACAAAAGAGAAATAATATAAAAACTAGAAGTTAGCATTTTAAAAAACATTACAAGCTTTTAAAAAATTATTTACTAAAATAGATCTAACAAAATTTATAGTTAATAAAAAAAATTAAAAACTAGCTAAAATAAAACATGAAATATAATCAACTAATGTTTAATACAACGTTTAAAGAAATTATTATCAAACTAAAAAATAATTAATATATATTTACAATGTGGGTAGATGTATATCTATTAATATCGGGATTTTGATTGCAACATCATATCAACAATTGTCTTTAACATTCTATAAATTTGATAAAATTTTTAAATGTTCTTTCCTACAGACATATTTGTAGGAAATGTTCCTTTCATACGGGTTTTCCTACGGAAATTTTCACAGAAAATGCTCCTGCTTGTATATCTTCTTGCAAATATTCTTGTTGATTTTTCTACAAATATTTTTGTAAATTTTCCTACGAATTTTCTTGTAAATTTTGTTGCGAATTTACCCACAGAATTCAAACACTTTCCTATGAATTTAAAATCGTAGGAAAATGTTTCCTGCGAAATTTTCCTACGAATTTTTTTTACAGATTTACCTACGAATATTCCTACAAATTTTCCTGCGAATTATATCTGCAGATAAATTTCTTGCCGATTTATAATTCGCAAGAAAGAGTTATCCACCAATGATTTTCCTGCGAATTTAAAACCTTAGGAAAATTCACAGGAAAATAGCATGTTTCTTGTGTATTTTCTTATGAATTTTTCTGCGAATTGTCCTACAGATTTTCTTGCGAAATTTTCTGCGAATGTTCCTACAGATTTTCCTGCAAATTTTCTTGTGAAATATTTGCAAATAAATTTCTTGCCAATTTATAATTTGCAAGAAATAATTATCCACCAATGGTTTCCCTGCGAATTTAAAACCGTAGGAAATTTTGCAGGAAACACATTTCCTACAAAATTTTGAGGAAAATTCGTAGGAAAATAGCACATTTCACAGGGAAAAGGGACCTTTCCTTGCACTTCATCTTAGATATGAGATGGACATGTTGGCTTTCTCAGGTTGTGCTCATGGTTGTGACAGCAAAGAGGAGGAGGAACTCACAAGAATGAGGTCATTGTGGGCTTAGTTTGTTGCTTTCATTGTGAAGATATAAGGTTGGACAAGTGAAGCAATTAAAGACATCTGAAGAAGCAAAAGCTAGAGGAGGTAACTCTGTAAGTTTCCCAACCTTGCATCATTTGGTTGTAGCTTACTATAACTACATGAGAGATTAGTCCGAGTGTCTATTTCTTCAGTTAATTTTCTAAATCTCATGTTTTATTTTATCCAATATGATGCAGGCAACTTTTAGGAAGTTTCTAATAGAAATTGGAGCCTGTAAATTGATTTTGAAAATGTTCCTTTTTTGTTGATTAAATTATTATAACAGACTTGAGAAGTCTGTTTATAATATTGTATCTGGTTACTTTTATGCTTTTGAAATTTGGATTGGCTGCTTTTTTGCATGGTTATGACCTCATTTGCTGGGTTGCAAGTTATTCAGAGAAAATTAGTTCAGGTAGTCACTCCATCAACCAATGTTGATGGTAATATTGGTCCTGATACTGTTAATCTTCTTGCAATAAATAAGGTTCTAACTTCTCACTATTACTTAGTTATTCATTTTTTGCTTGCTATTATAGTTATATATGACAGTGAATTAAATGTTTTCTACAGGAGAACAATGGCTTGGATAATGGTTCAGTTGTGTATGGATTTGCTTTTGTTGATTGTGCTCGACTTATAGTTTGGGTTGGCTCTATAGATGATGATGCATCCTGTTCTGCTTTGGGAGCTTTATTAATGCAAGTATGCTCACAGTACCCTTTCTGGTGATTTAGCATTAATGCTTGATAATTATGATGAAACTAGTGTATTATAGTGTATACGTCAACTACTAAGATGCTGATAATGGCATTGGGAAACATTAGAAACAACGCTCCCAAAGACTTCCTTTTTGAAGAGAGACTGTACATAAATGTGAGGAAAATTTGAGAGGCCCTATTATTAGGCAATTATTATATAAACATAATATGGAGAGATCAAATGATTAAGAAGTTTATGATTATTTTAAAAAATCTGTATATACATTGTTATTAATAAAGTTTTGGATAGTGAATAGTATTTATTTATAAATCATCATTGTCTCTTTATGTTTTGAGCTCCTTTTCTTTTAGATCTAAACTTTGTTTAGTATAAAAATAAAAAATTGTCCTGCCTATTATTGTAGTATAAATTATCATGTTATATTTTATATTGAATGGCGAAGGAAGATACTCTTATTATGAGTTTATAAAAAAAATGAAGCATTTGAAGATAATGCACTATTTTGGATGCTTTTGTATTATAAATAACGTGTAAAGAATATTATATAATTTGTGTCATTTTAGAAGAAAAAGAAAAATTTTAATTTATTGTCCTATAATTACTTTTATATATATATATAAGAGTTATTCCAAAAAAAAAATTAAGAGGAAACAAGTTATTTCAGAAATAACTTTAAAAAAATTACTCTTTTATTTTCTTTAATAAATATTTTAGGACAAAAGAGAAATAATATAAAAAACTAGAAGTTAGCATTTTAAAAAACATTACAAGCTTTTAAAAAAAATTATTTATTAAAATAGGTCTAACAAAATTTTTAGCTAATAAAAAAAATTAAAAACTAGCTAAAATAAGACATAAAATATAATAAATTAATATTTAATACAACGTTTAAAGAAATTATTATCAAAATAAAAAAAATTAACATAAATTTACAATGTGGGTGGATGTATATTTATTAATATCAGGATTTCGATTGCAACATTACATCAACAATTGTCTTTAACATTCTATAAATTTGATAAAATTTTTAAATACTAAAAACATATAAAATTTAATTTATATGAATATTGATTAAATTAAAAATTATTAAAAATATATTTTTAATTAAAAATTATGCAAAAGTTCTTGCATAATCACAATGTGCAAGAAAATTATTTAGGAATAACAAAATTTCCAAGAAAAATATATCTACAAACTTTCATACAAAAACTTCATAAGAAATGCTCATGATAAAAATATACCTGTAAATTTTCCTACATACATATTTGTAGGAAATGTTCCTTTCCTACGGGTTTTCCTACGAAAATTTTCACAGAAAATGTTTCTGCTTGTATATCTTCTTGCGAATTTTTTTGCTGATTTTCCTACAAATTTTTTTGTGAATTTTCTTACGAATTTTCCTATGAATTTTACTACGAATTTACCTACAGAATCCAAACACTTTCCTACAAATTTAAAATTGTAGGAAAATGTTTCCTGCGAAATTTTCCTACCAATTTTCCTGCGAATTTTTTTACAGATTTTCCTACGAATGTTCCTACAGTTTTCCTGCGAATTATATCCGCAGATAAATTTCTTGCCGATTTATAATTCGCAAGAAAGAGTTATCCACCAACGATTTTCCTGCGAATTTAAAACCTTAGGAAAATTCACAGGAAAATAGCATGTTTCCTATGAATTTTCCTACGAATTTTTCTGCGAATTTTCCTACAGATTTTCCTGCGAAATATATTCGCAAAGAAATTTCTTACCGATTTATAATTTGTAAGAAAGAATTATCCACCAACGATTTTCCTGCAAATTTAAAACCATAGGAAATTTCGTAGGAAACACGTTTCCTGCAAAATTTTGAGCAAAATTCGTAAGAAAATTCGCAGAAAAATAACACATTTCTAATAGTGTACTATGTAATGATAATTAATAATAATCTTTGATATTAATTGATATTTGCTATTCTTACTATGTAGTATATATGGATATTCATTCATTGATCGTTTGTTTTTTTATTGTAAAGAAATTTCTAGAAAAGAATATATATTTGAATCATTTTATCTATTTCACAATGTCTTTACGATTATTTATATCCATTAGGTTTAGTTGTTTCATGTGCAACTTGTGTTCAGACAAATAAGCAATATTTATATGGTTTATCCATGATAGATTTTAACTATGTGATGCCTAAGTTTTATTTTTTGCTATAATTGTACATCTACAGGCATACAATTTTATAATATAACATTTGAAACTGTCATACAAGTTCTTTGCCAAAAATATATAAACAAGAAAAATTAACAAGTTCCTAAGCCAAGTTCCACACAATCAATAGCAAATGAAAAGGGAGAGAAATAATGCAACATATCCGAACACAAAAACCTAAAATCTCAACAACTATTGGTTTTTCCTTGAACCAAGAAATATCTGCCAACTATACAATCACATACCTTATCTCTTCTTTTTCTCTTACAGTACGATGTGAAGCCTTCAGTTATAGACTGAGAAAAGTGATCTCTCTCCTGCTCCTGAACATATAAAACCAAAAATACTTAATCCTCCAGAGTTCAATAGAAACCACTCATGTATGTGCATGATAAACATCCAGGAAGTATCACCTTGCAGCTAAATGTACAGACTTAAAACACCACCCAGAGTCACAAATACTGATGAACCACCATCAGATTTTCAAATAACAAATGTCATACCATATTAAGAAGTTAATTCAAATTGCCAACAATTGAATTAGAGACAATCAACATATTTTAATGAAAAGCAAAACAAGCAAACACCTCCAACCAAACTAAAAGCAAGAGAACAAGATGTGAAACAATAATTTAAGGAAGTTCGAGCAGTATGTGCAAATATACATACATGTAGTTGTCAATTCCAAACAATGGCTCGATGCAGCTGACCTTGAAAATGCTTAAGCAGGATGACCACTATTTTAACTAATTAAAATAATAAAATTAAAGGGTAAAACATAGAAGAGAGCACAAAAGACTGTTTTAGAGAGATTAAAGAACGACAGGCAAAGACAGAACAGAGGAAGGTTGCAAAGGTCATAGTTGGCCAAACAATGGCAGGTTTACCAGAAAATGGTCCATAGGTCTCATGGATTATCAGGAACTATCTTGAAATAAACTAATCCAAACAGACACCGACACCGTTATCTAAATTTTCATTTCCACACTTGAGCTTCAATTAAAACCAAACAAATATACTTCCATTTCATAATTATAAATATATATATATATATATATATATATATATATACTACCATTTCATAAATTAAGAAGAAAAAAATCAGCACTCACATAGTGAATAAATCAATACCTCAATCCCAAAACCCCAAATACACAAATTAGATTCAAATAATTAAAATTAAATTCAACATCTATTATTCAAAAATACCAATTACACACAAAAATAAAAAATCACGACACAAGTAAATGAATGCATCTTCAGACCTTTGACTCTTTCTCACTCGGAGCAGATTCTTCTTCCCGCTGCCTCTCTAACTTGTCATGAAATTGCTTATCAGAATTTACACCAACCAAAAAAACCGCATCAATGCTAATTCCCTCAAAATTCAAAATGAAAAACAATCACAAATTTCAAAAAGGAACGAAGCGCATTTACACGCAATAAGAAAAGAACGAAACGCGACTCACCTCGATCGATTTTGAAATCCATGAGAAAGCACTCCGCTGTCGCTGCTACGAGATGGAACGCTATGTAGAATAGATCAATCGATTTTGAAATCCATGAGAACGCACTCCGCTGTCGTTGCTGCGAAATGGAACACTGTACAGAAAGATTAGATCAATTTTGAAATGAATGCATTCCACTGTCGCTGCTGCGGAATGTAACTCATTGCCTGCTTTGTACACGAAAGGAGTGACGTGAGCATCTTAGAACAAGAAAAAAAATAATTACATAAACTACACAATATTTTTAATTTTTATAATTTAGTTTTATTTTAATTTTAAATCTTATATTTTATAATTTTAATTTTTAATTTTTAATTTTACTTTTAAGTTACAATACGTCAGCATGAGGATAAGAATCAAAATATACACAAAAAGAAAATATATAAAGGAAAACCTAAAAAATAAAATTATAGAAATTAAAAACTAAAATTTTAAAATATAAAAATTAAAATTAAAATAAATTATGAAAGTACATATTCATTTTATTTTTTTGAAATTGTGAGACGCTGGTATTAGATTTTGAATCAAAAAAATTAAAAAATCTTAAAAATACAAATCAACTATAATATAAAATTTTAAAAAATACTAAAGTAATAATATTAAATGATTTAGGACTTAAATTAAAAATAAATAATAAAATTTAGAAATTTATTTGATATTTTAAAATTTTCTTTACGTTTTCTTATTTTTGTTTTCTTAATTTTGCATACTAATAAGTAAATCTTTCATATTTCACGTAATAATATTAACTTTTATTTTAAGAATATATATATATATCTTTTCTATTATACTATTAAGAAATTATTTTATTTGCAAGTAAATAGTACATTTTTAATATAATTAATTTTATTATATATTCAATTTAATGAATTTATTTTTTTATAAAATATTTTATTTTATTCAATTATAATAGTTACTAATTTAATGAAAAATTTTCTTGCAAAATTTTTTAGGAATTTTTCTGCAAATTTTCCTGCGAAAAAAATTCGTAGGAAATAAAAAAAAATCTACGATATTTTCTACCATTTTTTATCCACAAAAGAAATTTTCTATAATTGTTGAAATGGTAACAAAATTTCCAAAAAGTTTCTACGGATATATTTTGGTAACAAAATCCATAGGAATTCCTAGTTTAGAAAAAGCGTACCGTGTTAAGACGTGCTGCATAAGCTATTTTCATTTTTAGTCATTTTTTAAATGCAAATAAAATAGTAAAAAATGAATACAAGAATAAATATTATTTTATTTTATTCAATTATAATAGTTATTAATTTAATGAAAAATTTTCCTGCGAAAAAATTTCGCAGGTATTATTTTCTACAGATTTTAAATTTGTATGAAATATTTCCTACAATTATTTATTTTCAAATAAATTCATAGGAAACAAAAAAAATCTACCAATTTTTCTATCATTTTTTATTTGCAAAAAAAAATTTCCTATAATTATTAAAATAGTAGCAAAATTTACAAGAAGTTTCTATGGATATATTTTGCTAACAAAATCCATAGGAATTTCTTACAAATTATATTCCACAGTAAAATTAATAAACAATTTCTACAAATTATTTTTCGTAGAAAAATCCACAGGTAAATAACATATTTCTAGTAGTGTATTCTTTGGAAATTCTAACTTTGTTTCTTTATATATTTTAAAATTTGAAACGAGCAGCAAAATAGTATAGTGACATGATGAGATTAAGTTATTTGGTTTAATATTATTTAATTCTTTAATTTAAGGGTTCAAATTTGAAATAAAAATACAACATGAGAATTGTTTTTTTACCATTGAAGCAACTCTTGTCATTTTTCACTTGCTTTATGTTTTTTAGGCCCACTTTGTTTCAGCCGAAAAAGAATGTTCTAAAGTATTTTTTTTTTTTAAAAAAGCTTGAAATTGAAAGAATGTTTCTAATGATGGCACATGTAAAAAACTTACCCCAAGAGTGACCTACAAATGCATGCAATACAAATGCTATATCTTCTTTCAAAATTTTCATGTATTTACATACTATCTTATAAAGAAAATATTAAATAAAAATATAAATATATTTAATGTCTTGAAAATATAAAATGCATTTAGTACTTATTATACAAAAAAATTAAAAAAAATAGTAAAAGAATGTGATATGAGGATTTAAATTATGTTTTGCTTAGTATGAAAGTCAAAACATATATTTTAGTGGAATTTGACTCTTATAAAGTGACTCTTACTACTTTAGAGGATAAAATAAGTCTATTTCTACCATTTAAACATTTAATGGTTCAAATTAAATGATAAGATTCACTTTAAAGAAGTCAAATTCTTTTTAATAAGACTTGTCAAGTTTTTTTTTTCCAAATCCTTTTGATTTGTTAATCAAATGATGAAAATTCTTATTTTTATTAGACTTTTTTCTTTCTGCCTTTTTCAATAATGGAACCAAGCAAAGGCTAAAATTTTTTATTTGATAAAATTAGTTAGCGAAATTAGTGAAAATATTCCTTTTTCTGCCATTTTTATGTATAAAATACTATTTTTAAAGTAAATTTTAAGATGCAAAATGACTAAAATCTAGTTAATTTGAAGCTTATATCTTATATCTTAATATCAATAAGATAGTTGCACATGTGATTTTTGTTATTTTTTTGTGATGAATTTTTAATTTATTATACCATGTAATGATAATTGATAATAACATTTGATACTAATTGATGTTTATCATTCTTACTAAAAATTTATATTTGAAACTTTTTATCTTTTCACAATGTCTTTGCAATTATTTATATTCACTGGATTTAGTTGTTTTATGTGGAGCTTGTGTTTCGACAAATAAGTAATATTTATATGGTCTATCCATGATAGATTTTAACTACATGATGCCCAATTTTTTATTTTTTGCTATAATTGTAAGTATTGAAGCATTATAAAACTTCGTTAGTGTTGATGAGTGGATTTGGAACAAACAACTATATTAGGGTGTTGATTGTAAATATATATATATATATAACATATGAGGAAGGATTAAGTAACTTTAAAAGAGTTACTCTTTCTTATCACTCTTTATTTTTTTGTTATTTAATGATTTTAATGAATGACACATCTTTATTCATTACATTTAAGAAAATGAAGGATGAAAATTACTTCTAATTTAACCTGATCATTCCTTGTAATATATAATATATATATATGTTACCTTTCTCATTTTGAATATTGCAAAATGTAATTGTAGTCATATGAATAAATACATGTTTGATTGAACTATATTTAAGAAAAAATAATTACTTCATTTTCCAAAACCATTCTTAGAAAATTACTAGAATTTTTTTTTCTCAACATATGATAATAGAACGAGAAGGCACCCCTAATAATATTGAGCAGGGTGTCAATTACATTAAATATAATATTAAAATATTACTAATTGTAGAAATAGTAAAGTTTTTTGTATATTGATATATGACGACAAAATATATAGAGACCAGACTCAATATTTGGAAGAAGTTTCAAAATTGACATTGTGGTTGACATGATAGCATTAGTCATAAGCAAACTTTAATAGCATAGGAAGTGATTTTTAGTTTAGTTTAATGTTGATTTGTCTTTCTAGTAATTTTCCAAAGATATGGATGTTCTAAGTCAAGAGAGAAAAGTATTGGTTCAGTTTTTCCAAGCGAAGTGAAGCTCTTCTTTGAACTAAAATCAAGCACCATCTTGGCACAACACTAACTCCATCTTAGAAATGCTCATCTCATTATCAACAACTTACCAATAAAAGTTCCAAAGTCATGATAAAATGCTTTGAATCATGTGTTATTTTGTATTATTTTTATATTTTTCAAATCAAAATTTGTAACTTTGGTAAATGTTGTTGGAGTGATTTCTTTTTTTTTTTTTTTCATTTGTTGTATGAGTTTATTGTTGATGAAACTCAAAGTTGGATTTAAGTTGCACTTAATTTGTTTTTTTTACACTCTTTTAAAGCTTGATTTATTTAGTTTGACCAAAGTTTCATCTTGCTTTGTTAATTTTTGACTATTTTGTCTTTTAAATATGATTTAGCATTTTTTTGGAGAAAAAAATAAAATTCTTTGGAAATTTTGATTTTGTTTCTTTATATATTTTTAAAATTGAAACTTGCAACGAAGGAATGTAGTGATATGATGAGATTAGGTTATTTGGTCTAATATTATTTAATTGTTTAATTTAAAGGTTCAAATTTGAATTAAAAACACAACATTAGAAATGTTTTTGATAACTGAAACAACTCGTCATTTTTCACTTGCTTTGTGTTTTTGAGACCCATTTTATTTCAGCCTAATAAAATTGTTCAAAAGTAAAAAAAAAAAAAAAATTAAAACTTGAGATTGAAAGAATGTTTATAATGTTTACACATGTAAAAAACTTACTTCAAAAATGACCTCCAAATATATATAATACAAATGTTATATCTTCTTTCAAATTTTCCTATGTATTTTCATACTATCTTATAAAAAAATAGTAAATAAAAAATAAATATATTTAATGTTTCGAAAATATAAAATGCATTTTGTATTTATTATACAAAAGAATAAAAAAGATTAGTAAAAGAATATGATAATAAAATTTAAAATTATGTTTTTCTACTGATGAAAGTTGAAACATATATTTTAGTTGAATTTGACTCTTATAAAGTGAGTCGTACACGAGAATAAGATAAACCTATATGTACCGTTTATATATTTAATGGTTCAAATTAAGTGATAAAATTCACTTTAAAGGAATCAAATTCTTTTTAACAAGACCCATCAAGATTTTTTTTCCATTCCTTTTCGTTTGTTGATCAAACAATGAGAATTCTTATTTTCATTATAGTTTCTTCTTTCTTTCCTTTCTGCCTTTTTCAATAATAGAACCAAGTAAAGGGTAAAACTTATTTTTGAGTTGATAAAATTAATTATTAAAGCATTAAAGCACATGATAAATGTAAAAGGATATAGAATAATATAGTTTATTATTTTTAAATAAATTATACTTTTTTATAAATAATATATATATATATATATATATATATATATATATATATATATATATATATATATATATATATATATATATATATATATATATATTTATGTTTTAGTAACTGTAGTTTTATATATTTTAAGGAATTATAGTTTTAATTTTTTATTAATTTTAAATTATTATTAAATTTTTTAAATCAAATATTTTATTAAAAATAAAATAGTAAAAATGGTAATAAAATAAAAATATTAAGAAAAATAGAAAATAAAGGGTTTTAAAATAGTAAAAAATAAAAGAAAAAAGATAAAAATTTATAAACTATAAGCTACTAATATTTATTAAATATTTATTAAACAAATTTATAATCTAATAAAATAAAGTAAATGTTAATTTATTTTATATGTCAAACACATTTTTAATCAGTTGATGTGGTTCTAAACTCTAGATTGTGAGATATTTGTTTTTCTCGTTAAAGTGGGAACTTTGATTGTCCATAATACGAAAATCAAGTAGAAAAAAAATTTTAAAAATAAAATAAAATAATTTTTTATTAAATAAAAATTAGTTTATATATAATTTATAGAAGTTTTTTAATATATTAATTTTTCAAACACTAATTTTAATATATTAAAATATTAATTTATAAACTTATTTTATTTTATTTTATTTTTTTATTTTCTTCTCCTTCATCTTTTATAAAAAAAAATGTAATAACTTTTTTCAATTTAGAAGATTTATTAAAAATTTATGGATGATCTCAAATATTATAAATTTATAAAGTCTTTTTAAATTTTATAAATTCTTATAATATAAATTTATTAAAATTTAAATTACAAAATTTTGATTATAAATTTTTTTTTAAAAAAATCTTATAATTCAATACATCCTTATGTGATTTTTAAAAATTTATAAAGACTTTTTATAATCTTAATTCAATGCTGGGTACAATGCCACCTTTTAAAAAAGGAGTTGTTGATTCTCACGCAATCATGTTGTTGGCACTTGAACTACCATTCTCCACCATATATAAAATATATAATGATGAGTTGGAATAGATATTTGTATACATTATAGTTTTTCTGAGATGTTTCTAGGTACGTGTACAACTGAAATCACGGTCACACAAAACTCGAGACACTTCAAAGAAAACATAGCAGTAGGTGACCATATTACTCGTCCACATTTTAGGAATATTCATTAGTCAATTTAATTTTAAAAAATTAACTAAACATATAAACCTAATAAATAGAAAACAAAAAATATTTAAAACAGAAAGTGATTTTTATTAAATCAAATTGAATTTTGGTTTAAAGTATGAAAATGTATTTAACCAAATCTTTCGAGATTTTGTTGGCACTTGAATAATCATTCTCCACCATCTATAAAATATATAATGATAAGAGGGAATAGATAAATGTATAGATTATGGTTTTCTGAGATTTTTATGGATATGTATAAAATTGAAATCATAACCACAGAAAACTGAAAAATCAAAACAACCACACAACTGTGACAAACCAAGAAAACATATATAGTAGGGGACCAGATTCCTCGTCCACGTTCATGAAATAAGTTTTATAAATATTCATAAGTCAACTTAACTTGAGATTTTTTTTTTCTTTCTTATATTATAAATTAAAATATATAATTTAAAAAAAGTAACACCTTCCATCTTCGTTATTAAAATATTTAGATGTATTTTGCAAGATATTTTATAATTGTCAATTTTTTAATAAAAAATCTTTTTTATCTTTATTTTCAAATATCTATAATGTATCTAGTCCTGCAAAATTTCTTTAATCACAAAATACTTTTAAATTAGTTACAATCTATCTCGATTTCATTTTATTTAAATATATTTTATTTAAATTTTATATTTTTAAATTCGAAACACACAATCTTAAACATATATTAAAAGAGGCGTGTGATGGGACTATTCTTTCTTCTACTTAAAATTAGTTTATAATTTACATAAAAAAAATAATATACTAATTTGTGCACGGTAGATGTGGCAAACATTTATCTTAAGATTAGTATTTTAATTTAGGTTTAAAATATGTTTTAATTCCTTCCAAATATGCCTTTATCCAGCTTCCGTCGTTACAAAAAATTGTCTATTTTTATATATATATATTTATTTTTATCATTAATTATAGTTAGTTTATTTTTAAAATGATTAACAAAATAAATAATTTAATTAAAATAATTAAATTATTTTTATATAATTTAATTAATTAATATATTTATTATTTTATGTAAATAAAATAATTACATATAATATATTTTTATAATTTTTTAATATATTATCAATAATTATTTTATTTTTTTAATATTAATTTTCAATTCACTAATCTATTTTAACATTGTTCTTTTTTTAAAATATTATTTTAATATATTATCTTTTATGTTATCTTTATGTTTTATTTTATTAATTTTGACTTAAGTATATCTCAAGCAATAATTTTACTTTTAAAGGCAAAAACAAATTGAAATATAATATATTAAAAATAAATTATATAACAATAAGTTAAAAATAATAAATTAAAATATAAAAATAACATAAACTAATATATTAAAATTAAATTATAAATTTCAAAATAAATTTATTTTTTAAAAAGTAAAATATTAAAAATAAATTAGTTAGTTAAAAAATAAGAATAATATTAAAAAAGCAATAAAATTACTGTTTATAATATATTAAAAAATAAATTATAAAATTAAATTATATATAATTATCTTATTTATATAATAATAAATACATTAATTCTACTAAATTAATTAATTAATTAATTAATTAAATTACCCATAAAAATAATATAATTATCTTAATTTAACATATTTTTCATTATCTTAATTATTTTAATTAATATGATCAATTTTGATAATCATATTAATACTAAATTAACTAAAGTTAATGATAAGGACTAAAAAAATGACACTAACAAAAGGTTAATATCTAAAAGTAACAAAATTTTTTTGTAATAACTAAAATTAAATAAAATATATTTGTAGAGATCTAAAATGTATTTAAACTTTTTATTTAAAAAAATAATATTCTAATTTGTGTCAAGAATAAGACAATTACTTTTTTATATATATTACATTTATAATTTATAATAAATGAATATTTTAAAAATTATAATTAAATTTTATATAAAATAAATATTTATAAATATATAAGTTATATTTTTATTTATAATATTATATATATATAAAATTTAAAATAATATACAAAATATATTAGTTTTTATAATAATTATTTTAAAATAAAATCTTAAGTAATTACTATTGAGTTGAAAATGTAAATTTCTACACTCAATATCAAAATTACATTGTTCTTATAATAACTAGCACCTGTCAAGTTACTGACGTATGCTATTGATATTGATTGATACAACACTTTGCCTGATTTGGTGAAAGCTGTTGCCTTGTGCGGCGAAAAGTTAATAATTTTTTTTTAATAATGAAAAGTTAATAATTTAGGAGAGTATAATTGTCGTTGACAAATAAACATTATCATATTAAACAATAAAATTTTTGAGAGTGACATCCAATGTTAAAAAGATAAGAATAGATAGACATTTCCGTTCAATAATTAATTTCTTAAGAAACACAACACGTAGGATGATGGGAGCCACCATACTTTTTTATTTTTTTGTGACATACTGCATATCCAAAAATTAAAATCTTATTTTAAAATCAAAATGTAACTGGTGAAGTTTAATTTTAATAAATTAGCCTAACAAAGTAATAATTCAGTTTGATTCTAAGTTTATCTTATCTATACAAGTTTTCAAATATCAACGATTGAAGAAACTAATCTCAATAATTTTGACAAGATAAAATCGATTGTAATATTAAATTTGACTATGATTTTAAATAAATAAAAACAGTAAATTTTTAATTTTAAATATTTAATATAATAAATGATTTTTCAATAATTTCTTTATTTTTAGTTACTTTTAAAAATTTGTTTATTGCAAAGTTTTCCATACATTATACGAGAGTTTTTAAAGTTAAGTAATATTTATAAATAAATAAATAAAAAATAATATATATTTTATTATTAGTAATAAATATTTTACATTTTCAATGAAATAAAACAAATAGATAAGACTTTAAAAATTAGGAAGAAAATTATGAAAATAAATTATTTAAATCATGATATATCATCTTAATGAAATGGTATATATAAAAATAAAAATTTAAAAGTATAATTTAATTTAAAACTGACTCAGATTAAAATACTCTTTAAAATTTAATATATCTAAAAATATATTTAAAATTAAAGTCAAATGTAATGTAAAAGGATTAGTTTCTTACAAACTGAAAAGGAAAGATGGAAACTACAATAAAAAAAAAAAGGTTATACACTTATCTCTCCATTAATCATAAATCATAAATTACTTTATAATAAGTTTGTTAAGGGGATATAAGGGATAAGATATATATATATATATATATATATATATAGAGGATGGGGGATAATTTTTTATCCAATCCACAATTATTTTTTCTATTTATATTCTTGGGTTAATGCAATCCATAATTCTAGTTAGCTAAGTTCTAGTGATTCTGGTGTCGCAAATATTTATCATAGGAAAAGCACAGGGTCCACACGTTGCCACGTATAAATTGATACGCACAATGTACTTTTTCCCTTCGGTGTCCCCCTTTAACTTGGAAGCCGTTAATATTTGAACTGCACTGCATCAAACCAAAACAAATCTTTGGTGTTTCAGAGAACTGAACATGGCGGAGAGTGGCGGCGGACAGCAACGGAGTGAACCGCTTCTGGTGTTGCCGGAGGAAGAGGTTGCAAAAGTTTCGTGGAGACTTAACGTCAAGGAGTTTCGTTTGCCAACCCAAACTCATGATCACCAACACCACCGTTCCTTCACTTTCCTCGGCCTTCTTTGCAAGCCCAGTGAGACATTCTTTTCTGTTTAAACGTTTTTTTTTTTTTTTTGTGATGAATGATGATGTGTTGAGTTCTGGATACCCAATAAACCATTCGTAACCTTTTTTCTCTTTTTGTTCCTTTGAATATCTAAGGTTTCTGTTTTGTGTCTTTGTTTACTTTTTGATGTATAAAGTGATAAAGTTTCTATTTTGAGTATTGGGTGTGTTTGGTCTCTGGTTATCATGCATACGCTGAATTCTGCAAATTCAGACTTCGTTTGAATGCTTGAACTTCAAAGTCTTTGTTTTGTGTGATGGGCTTTTGCTTTTCTTGGTGATGCTTTGATTTGTGAAAACCGATGAAGTGTTGTTATTAGTCTTTGGCATGAAACTAGATCCTATTTGCTTTTCAGATCACCCTTTTCTTGAATGATAAAATAATAGTTGACTAAAGTACTTACTAAGTTGAATGATGATTTGAAAGTTTTGACATTATTGATTATTAATTAACTTGTGGAATTCAGAAAAGATAAGTACAATTAAAGAATTTACCATTTAAATACATTTTCGACATGTTTCAGTTAAATTTTTTATATATTCTGGCTTGTGGATTTGCCTACTTACTCGCTAATCCTACTGTTTTGTGTTTTAGGGAAGCAACACAAAGTGGCAGAATATTATAAGAAGCAGGAGAGACTCCTTGAAGGATTTAATGAGATAGAGATTATGACAGAAACCGGTGATTTCCCAGGAATTCTTACTCAGGTTGGTTGTTCTATCACCATGATTTACTTATAATTTGTTATAAATGGAGCAGCACTAACCGGTTTTGACTATAATCTCAGTGAAAATTTATGATTTTCCATTAAACTTGATAATCTCAAACACATGCGGATGAATGATTCATTTAAATCTATGAAGTGAATAGTACTAAATAATCGTCCTCATTGTTTCTCAGGATGAAATGGAGCAACTAGCCAAAAGTGAGAGGGTGGCTGTTAATGTGTCAAATATATGTAACTTGGTGCTGTTTGTATTAAAGGTTTACGCCTCAGTTGCGAGCAGATCATTGGCAGTAATGGCCTCAACCATGGATTCTCTCTTAGATCTCTTGTCAGGCTTCATATTGTGGTTCACTGCTCATGCCATGAGAAACCCAAACAAGTATCACTATCCAATTGGAAAGAAACGCATGCAACCTGTGGTAAGACTTAGTTTAAACTGCAGAATGTGATATAGTTTCATAGCTTAAATGACAACAGTAATCGGTAATTTAAGATATTTTCAAAATAACCATTGCATGGTTGCTTAATACAGCTACATGCTAATAAGATGATTTTCTGTGTAGGGTATCATTGTGTTTGCATCCGTGATGGCAACCTTGGGCTTGCAGATTTTGATTGAATCTGCCCGACAACTTATTACTAAGGTAATTCAGATAAACTTTTGTTCTTGTTTGTTCATTATATTCCCAAATTTGGGTTCAACACTTGCATATTTTTGTTTATTAATATGAATAAGAAGTACTTACAGAAAAAGAAAATAAGAAGATAAAATGAATCGAACTTCTTGCATTAGTTTAAATCAACTTATCTCTCTCCACCTTTTTACAATCTCACTGATCTGACTTTTCAAAAAGTTCAAATACATAAATTATTTTTATTTGAGAAGACATTTGATTCATTTTATCTCCTTGTCTTTTTCCCTTATAAATGCTTGTTAAAAGTTTATCCAAACTAATTTTAGTCATTTATTTTTAATGTCATTCTTTTCCTTACAGACTAAGCCAGATATGGATCCAACAAAACTGCATTGGACGATTGCAATTATGGTGTTTGTGACTGTAGTGAAGTTCATTCTTATGGTCTTCTGTCGAAGATTTAAAAATGAAATTGTTAGAGCATATGCACAAGATCATTTTTTTGATGTCATTACTAATTCTGTGGGATTAGCTGCTGCTGTGCTAGCTGTCAAGTTCTACTGGTGGATTGATCCAACAGGAGCTATTATTGTGAGTTCATAGCTAATGCTTAGTGCCTGCTTTTTGATTTTCACTTTTTGTTTTCACAAATAACTACGAACATGCCACTCTTTTTTGTCATCACTTGCCAAATCGTTTTCAAAGACCATGTTGGCCTTCACTCTCTGATTTTTTTATTAGGTTTACATGTTCAACAAGTGATTTTTTTTAATTGAGATTTAAATATGTTTTTGGTGCCAAAAAATATCATGAGCTTTGTTGTTTTAGCCCCTAAAAAGTTTTTTCTTCATTTTTAGAGCATGTTTTGGACGGATTATTTGTGCCCCTTTCCTTTGTTTTTAGATAAAAAAACAGAAGTTAATTTGAAAATTAATTATGTTTGGACATCAGTTGAAAAAAAAACTTTTTTTTTAAGTTGTAGTACCGTATAATTTTCCCCTCAAACATGTTATTTTGTGCGTGCCCCTCAAAATCTTGAAGGGAGATCTTTGTGTTACATGATTGTTTGATTGTTACATCAAGCCAATTGCTTGATTGAACTACTGATGATGATATGATGAATGTGTAATGCAGATAGCAATGTATACAATTAATACATGGGCCAGGATAGTCATTGAGAATGTTTGGTCACTCATTGGAAGGACAGCACCACCTGATTATCTGGCCAAGTTAACATACCTCATATGGAATCACCATGAACAGATAAAGCACATAGATACTGTTAGAGCATACACCTTTGGTGCACATTTCTTTGTGGAAGTTGATATTGTGTTGCCAGAACACATGCTTCTCCACGAAGCACACAACATTGGTGAGACACTCCAAGTGAAGTTAGAGCAACTTCCAGAAGTTGAGAGAGCTTTCGTGCACATAGATTTTGAGTTCAGTCACAGGCCCGAGCATAAGACCATGGTCTGATGATATGTCATTGGACAATGATGGCATAGTTTTGCTTTGCTAATTCTCTTAGTTATTTTTTTAAGTTAGAGTATACAATTGGACGATGATGATACTGTTAGAGCATACAATTTTGCTTTCTGATGTTTACTTGCTACCTCTGAATGATACTTTCTATGTTACAATGATGTGTTATAATCCATCATTTAGTTGGCTCAAAATAATTGGATTTTTTTTTTCACACAATATTTTTAGGTGGGTGAGTGCACAGACTAGGATGTTAAGAACATAATGTGAAAAGATAAGTACTCTAAAATAATTGCCATTGTTTTAGGAAATATTACTTTGATACTCAAATGAGGTGTATACACCTTTAGAGTAAGAGAGATTTAGAAGGGATGTGATGATAAATGTAATGAGGTAAAGAGCAATTTGATAGGAGAGAGAAATAAAAAGATGGGGGAATAGAATGTGAAAAAATTATTGTATTCTCTTTAGCAATGTATGTGATGCAATTACTAATTACTAAGCTTTTACAATTAAATGCGGAGAGATGAATTGATTTTTCTAAATTGAGCAAATGTGTAAAGTGGCAAAAATAAATAAAATTATCCTTAAGTTACAGTTAGTTAAGATGATGCTTTATTTTTATTTTCTTATTTTACACGTTGATAACAGAAGATTTAATCCAAAATCAAATTATACGTGGAAGGAAGTACCCAATTTGGTCAAATATTTCGCACGTCAATTTCTGTATGATTTGCGATGGCATAGAATGTTATAAAGGTCGAATTGATTAATCCCAAGTTTAGGTAACATACTTGCCTGGAATATCGAGGGATAACATCCTGCAATAGTTATAGTATTTATATTTTTTTTATGGTACATTGATGAGTTGATAACACGCTCTCAACTAAACCAAAGCATTAATGATTCAATAAATCAAACTTCTTGTTCTTTCAATTTTATATAATTAAATCTTTAACAGTGTATGTAGGAATTTATTAGGCATCACATATAATAGAATTTTTTTTTAAAACTAAGAGGTATTTAAGGTTTATTTTTTTATTTACTAATACTCTTCTCACCCAGTTGAGCTATTTTAAAATAAAATCTTAAATAATTACTATTGAGTTGACAATGTAAATTTTTACATTCAATATCAAAATTACATTGTTCTTGTAATAACTAGCACCTGTCACGTTACTCACGTATGCTATTGATAATGATACAACCCTTTGCTTCATTTGGTGAAAGCTGTTGCCGTGTGTGGCGAAAAGTTAATAATTTAGGAGAGTATAATTGCCATTGACAAATAAAAATTATCATATAAAAGAACAAAGATTTGAGAGTGACATCCAATGTTAAAAAGATAAGAATAGATAGTGATTTCCGTTCAATAATTAATTTCTTAAGAAACACGACACGAAAGATCATGGGAGCCACCGATACTTCTTTATTTTCTTGTGACATACTGCATATCCAAAAATTAAAATCTTATTTTAAAATCAAAGTATAACAGGTCAAGTTTAATTTTAATAGATTAGCGTAACAAAGTAATGATTCGGTTTGATTCTAAGTTTATCTGATCTACACAAGTTTTTGAATATCAACGACTGAAGAAACTAATCTCAATAACATAAAGTTGATTGTAATATTAAATTTGACTATGGTTTTAAATAAATAAAAACAGTAAGTTTTTAATTTTAAAATATTTATTATTTTTATATTTAATGTAATAAATGATTTTTTCAATAATTTCTTTTTATTTTTAGTTACTTAAAAAAATTTATGTTTATTGCAAAGTTTTCCATACATTATACGAGAGTTTTTAAAATTAAGTAACATTTATAAGTAAATATATATATATATATATTTCATTATTAGTAATGAATATTTTATATTTTAAATGAAATAAAACGAATAGATAAGACTTTAAAAATTAGGAAAAAATTACGAAAATAAATTATTTAAATCATGATATATCATCTTAATGAAATCGTATATCAAAAATAAAAGTTTAAAAGTATAATTTAATTTAAAACTGACTAAGATTAAAATACTCTTAAAATTTAATATATCTAAGAATATATTTAAAATTAAAGTCAAATTTAAATGTAAAATGATTAGTTTGTCACAAACTGAAAAGGAAAGATGGCAACTACCATAAAATAAAGGTTATACACTTATCTCTCCATTAATCATAAATCATAAATTACTTTATAATAAGTTTGTTAAGGGGATATAAGGGATAAGATATATATACATAGAGGATGGAGGATAATTTTTTAAACTTTATTTTTGAAAAATTATAAGGCTCGTAGTCCTCACTCTTGACCTCCCCGGAACAATTCAGCATCAAGCATAAGCATAGTATTTATCCAGTCCACAATTTTTTTTTTTATTTTATATTTTTGGGTGAATGCAATCCACAATTCTAGTTAGCTAAGTTCTAGTGATTCTGGTGACACAAATATTCACTCTAGGAAAAACACAGGGTCCACACGTTGCCACGTATAAACTACAACTTCACCATCATAATAACTTCCTAAGGTTGATACGCACAATGTACTTTTGTCCCCCTTTAACTTGGAAGCCGTTAATACTTGAACTGCACTGTATCAAATCAAACGAAAACAAACCTTTGGTGTTTCAGAGAACTGAACATGGCGGAGAGTGGGGGCGAACAGCAACGGAGTGAAACGCTTCTGGTGTTGCCGGAGGAAGAGGTTGCAAAAGCTTCGTGGAGACTTAACGTCAAGGAGTTTCGTTTGCCAACCCAAACTCATGATCACCAACACCACCGTTCTTTCACTTTCCTCGGCCTTCTTTGCAAGCCCAGTGAGACATTCTTTTCTGTTGAAACTTTTTTTTTTTGGTGATGAATGATAATGTGTTGAGTTGTGGATACCCAATAAGCCATTGGTCACCTTTTTCCGCTTTTTGTTCCCTTGAATGTCTAAAGTTTCTGTTTTGTGTCTTTGTTCACTTTTTGATTTCTAAAGTTATAAAGTTTCTATATTTTGAGTATTGAGTGTGTTTTGGTCTCTGGTTATCATGCATACGCTGAATTCTGCAAATTCAGACTTCCTTTGAATGCTTGAACTTCGAAGTCTTTGTTTTGTGTGATGGGCTTTTGCTTTTCGTGGTGATGCTTTGAATTGTGAAAACCGATGAAGTGTTGTTATTAGTCTTTGTTATTTATTGTAGGCTATGGGGGGAATTTTGCATAAAGACAGAGCCTTTTATTGTGGATGTGCATCATTGGTACTTGTATTTGATTAATTTGGTATAATTCCATTCCTTTGACGAAAAGTAAATGAGGATTTATATTGATGATAATGGTTGGGCCTTTTTGTATTTCTTTACAATTTACATGGTTACTATTAATCATATAATTCCTTTCTTGTTAGAATCTCTTGTACTTGATTCCATACATAATCAAAAGCTATCAAAATAACCAAGCACAAATCTTCCTTAATGCCCTCTCATATGGCATGAAACTAGATCCTATTTGCTTTTCAGATCACTCTTTTCTTGAATGATAAAATAATAGTTAATTAAAGTACTTACTAAAGTTGAATGATGATTTGAAAGTTTTGACATTATTGATTATTAATTAACTTGTGGAATTCAGAAAAGATAGGCTCAATTAAAGAATTTACCATTTAAATACATATTTGACATGTTTCAGTTAAATTTATATATTCTGGCCTGCGGATTTGCCTACTTACTCGCTAATCCTACTGTTTTGTGTTTTAGGGAAGCAACACAAAGTGGCAGAATATTACAAGAAGCAGGAGAGACTCGTTGAAGGATTTAATGAAATGGAGACTATGACAGAAACTGGTGATTTCCCAGGAAGTCTCACCGAGGTTGGTTGTTCTATCACCATGATTTACTTATAATTTGTTATACATGGAACAGCACTAACCGGTTTTGACTATAATCTCAGTGGAAATTTATGATTTCCCATTAAACTTGATAATCTCAGACACATGCGGATGAATGATTCGTTTAAATCTATGAAGTGAATTGTACTAAATAAACGTCTTCATTGTTTCTCAGAATGAAATGGAACAACTAGCCAAAAGCGAGAGGATGGCTGTTAATATGTCAAATATATGTAACTTGGTGCTGTTTGTATTAAAAGTTTACGCCTCAGTTGCGAGCAGATCATTGGCAGTAATGGCCTCAACCATGGATTCACTCTTAGATCTCTTGTCAGGCTTCATATTGTGGTTTACTGCTCATGCCATGAGAAACCCAAACCAGTATCACTATCCAATTGGAAAGAAACGCATGCAACCTGTGGTAAGACTTAGTTTAAACTGCAGAATGTGATATAGTTTCATAGCTTAAATGACAACAGTAATCGGTAATTTAAGATATTTTCAAAATAACCATTGCATGGTTGCTTAATACAGCTACATGCTAATAAGATGATTTCCTGTGCAGGGTATCATTGTGTTTGCATCAGTGATGGCAACTTTGGGGTTGCAGATTTTGATTGAATCTGCCCGGCAACTTATTACTAAGGTAATTCAGATAAACTTTTGTTCTTGTTTGTTCATTATATTCCCAAATTTGGGTTCAACGCTTGCATATTTTTGTTTATTAATATGAATAAGAAGTACTTATAGAAAAAGAAAATAAGAAGATAAAATAAATTAAACTTCTTGCATTAGTTTAAATCAACTTATCTCTCTCAACCTTTTTACAATCTCTCTGATCTGACTTTTCAAGAAGTTGAAATACATAAGTTATTTTTCCTTGAGAAGACATTTGATTCATTTTACCTTCTTGTTTGTTTCCCTTATAAATGCTTGTTAAAAGTTTATCCAAACTAATTCTAATCATTTATTTCTAATGTCATTCTTTTTCTTACAGACTAAGCCAGATATGGATCCAACAAAACTGCATTGGACGATCGCGATTATGGTGTTTGTGACTGTAGTGAAGTTTATTCTTATGGTCTACTGTCGAAGATTTAAAAATGAAATTGTTAGAGCATATGCACAAGATCACTTTTTTGATGTCATTACTAATTCTGTGGGATTAGCTGCTGCTGTGCTAGCTATCAAGTTCTACTGGTGGATTGATCCAACAGGAGCTATTGTTGTGAGTTCATAACTACTGCTTAGTGACTGCTCTTTGGTTTTCACTTTTTGTTTTCACAAATAACTAGGAACATGCCACTCTTTTTGCAATGTAGCATTTTTTGTCATCACCTGCGAAATCGTTTTCTCAGACCATGTTGACCTTCACTCTCTGATTTTCTGATTATGTTTACATGTTCAACGAGTGAATTTTTTTTTTAATTGAGATTTAAATATGTTTTTGGTGCCAAAAAATATTATGAGTTTTGTTGTTTTAGCCCCTAAAAAAATTTTGTTCATTTTTAGAGTATGTTTTGGACGGATTATTTGTGTCCCTTTTCTTTATTTTTAGAGAAAAAAAAAGAAGTTAATTTGAAAATTAATTATGGTTGGACATCAGTTGAAATTTGATAAAAAGCTTTTTTTTTTTAAGTTGTTTTTCAATAATCTGTTGCCCTCAAACATGTTATCTCCAAATTACCAAATCTCCCAACAGAATTTTTCACCTTTCAGCTTCATACGTACCCTTATTCATAACTTACCCTGTCAAAGCTGATTAAAATCGCTTTTAGCAAACTTCCCAAACGAATTGATTCTAATTATAATCTATTATTGTTATAATTTATATTGAAACAATTTATTTTTCAGCTTTTCTATACACACCGGTTCTTGCATTTAACAAAATAATGGGGTTTTAGTTTCTCATTACATGTGTTTTTAGTCTCTCGTGAGAGACTGAAATCACGTCATATTGTAAAATGTAGGGACCATGAATAAAACTTTTATAGAGACTAAAACAAAAAATCGTGATATTTTCGTGGACGAAAAACATATTTATCTTTTTATTGATTTTCTCCATTATTCTACAATGGCCATAAACTTCTTGTGTGTGCCCCTTCAAAATCTTGAAAGGAGATCTTTGTGTTACATGATTGTTTGATTGTTACATCAAGCCAATTGCTTGATTGAACTACTAATGATGATATGATGAATGTGTAATGCAGATAGCAATGTATACAATTAATACATGGACCAGAACAGTCATTGAGAATGTTTGGTCACTCATTGGAAGGACAGCACCACCTGATTATCTGGCCAAGTTAACATACCTCATATGGAATCACCATGAACAGATAAAGCACATAGATACTGTTAGAGCATACACCTTTGGTGCACATTACTTTGTGGAAGTTGACATTGTGTTGCCAGAAGACATGCTTCTCCACGAAGCACACAACATCGGTGAGACACTCCAAGTGAAGCTAGAGCAACTTCCAGAAGTTGAGAGGGCTTTCGTGCACGTAGATTTTGAGTTCACTCATAGGCCAGAGCATAAGACCATGGTGTGATGAGATGTCATTGAACAATGATGGCATAGCTTTGCTTTGCTAATTCTCTTAGTTATTTTTTAAAGTTAATACAATTTTACTTTCTACCTCTGAATGATACTTTCTATGTTATAATGATGTGTTATAATTGATCATTTATTTGGCTTAAAATAATTGGATTTTTTTTTCACACAATATTTTTAGGTGGGTGGGTGCACAGACTAGGGTGTAAAAGAATATAATGTGAAAATGTAAGTACTCTAAAATAATTGTCATTGTTTTAGGAAATGATACTTTGATACTCAAATGGGGTGTATACACCATTATAGTAAGAGAGATTTAGAAAGGAAGGGGTGATAAATGTAATGAGGTAATGAGCAATTTGATAGGAGAGAGAAATAAAAGATGGGGGAAATAGAATGTGAAAAAATTATTTTATTGTCTTTAGCCATTGTATGTGATGCAATTACTAATTACTAAGCTTTTAAAATTAAATGTGTAAAGATGATTTGATTTTTCTAAATGGAGCAAATGTGTAAAGTGACAAAAATAAATAAACTTATCCTTAAGTTACAATTAGTTATGATGATGCTTTATTTTTATTTTCTTATTTTACACATTGATCATTTAGCAAAAACAGAACATTTAATCCAAAATCAAATTAGACGTGAAAGGAAGTACCCAATTTGGTCAAATATTACGCACGTCAATTTCTGTATGATTCGCGATGGCATAGAATGTTATAAAGGTCGAATTGATTGATCCCCAAGTTTAGGTAACATAGTCGCCTGGAACATCGAGTTTATAGTACATAAATACAGGTTAGTGATAATGACTTGTATAAAACGACCCACCGGAGATGTAAACAAGGAATATAAACCTTGACCACAACATTGATGAGTTGATAAAAGGACATATGCTCAGTTTACAAGGGGAATATGCTCTCAACTAACCCAAAACATTAATGACTCAACCAATCAAATTTCTTGATCTTTCACTTTAATAGTGTATGTAGAGTGTATGTAGAAATTTATTAGGCATCAGATATAATATATTTTTTTAAAAAATTTAGGGGTATTCAAGACTTATTATTTACTTAATTAATTTTCATTCCATTTAGTGGGTCCTTTTCTCTAATTGCAACTTCATACTAAGTCGGGAACGAATTTCAGACTTTTATTAAGAAACTTAAGTATTGAATTACTTATACTATCAATATTTATTTAAATTATATAATAACTTTTTACTTTGCATTGAGTATTTTATAATAAATATAGATTTTGGATTGAAAATTAAACATGTACTAAATTTAAAAATTACTTTATATCAAAATTAATTATTTTAAAATTATATATATATATATATATATATATATATATATATATATATATATATATATATATATATATATATATATATAGAGTATATTTTCTTTAGTTAAATTTCTTAATTCTTAGCCAAAAATAAAATGAGTAGTTTTTAACTTCTAATTTTAAAATTCAAATTCAAATTCCTTAATTAATTACACATATATATATATATATATATATATATATATATATATATATATATATATATATATATATATATATGCATTATTTGAAATAAGTGTGTATACTTGAATTAACTGTGAAAAGTTAGGACATCAAAGAGCTAAAATTAAGTTTAGACCATGAACCATAATACTAATGGAATTAGGAAACTAAACTATTTCAATTAAACTAGGATTTCAATCAAGAAATTTTATTCATGAGATCCTACATAAGCCATGGTTTTGAGTGAGTCATTAGTGAGAGAAGTAATTTAAATTGTTAGAGAATAATTAATAAAGTTAAAATGAATAATTAGATACATTAGAATATGGTAAATGAGTATAAATAAAAAAAAGTAAGATTCTTGGTTAATAGTTAGCTAATGGTTGAATTGTCTAAGCAATAAAAAGAAAGTTTAGATTAATTTACTAGAAGTTAGACAAGAGACGTTAGAATAAATAACCTTAGTAAATTGTCAAGTATTAACCTTGATAAGAAGAATTGGGTAATTAATTGTTCTATAATAGGTTCTATATCTCACTTTGGACAATATAACTTATGATGTAATCTTGACCAATGTGTAAAATGTTATTGTGACATTTTAGAATGATGAATATATTGTTTATTGATGATCATCTTAATATTTGATTATCATATCTCTGAGTTATGTATATTACCGTCATGTTTATTGATCATCTTAAAGAGAATTTTGAAATAAAGTTCTTTTAAAATTAATAATAATTTTTTTGACAAAAATAATAATATTTACATAATTATTTTTTATTGAAAGTTGACTGTACTACAAATAAATAGTGCAAAACAAGAAAAAATAGCTACAAAATAAGAAAAATAGCAACAAACTTAACAGTGTAAAAGTATTTCAAACAATTAATAATTTTTAGACTATTTTTTGTAGAAACATAATCAGAGAGAATTTTCGATAATAATACAATTTAGAGAGTAATTTTTGAGATAATTTTTTTTTGTAAAAATTGATACATTTATAAAGTAATTTTGAGATAATTTTGATAAAAATTAATATATTAGAAAGTAATTTTTGGTATAGTTAATAAGAGACAACCTAATTAATTAAAACTAATCCCTAACAATTGTAAGTAAAAAAAAATACTTTTAGCATAACCTTATAAAAAATAAAACAAATTTTAAATAATTTTTAAGGGGTCTAAAGTAAGGATTTGAGTTGATTTATCCTTCGATTAGCCTTAGTTATGTATGTGAGAAAATATCGTATTATAGAGGGAAATTATGTCAAAATTTGTAGAAAAAAAATGAAATTCTAAGATAGAAGCTTTGAATATTGGGTTTGATCGTGCATCATTTGCACTAGGTGTAAAAATTGCATTGCTCTCATTGTTATTAATATCATTGTTGGAGTTGGTCATAGATGAGAAACTCTTCTAGAGAATGATCTTATCTACCTAACAAAACAGTCATTATAATCATGAAAGTTAAGCATTAAAATATCCAAAAGTTGCTAGAAAAGTGATTTAACACTTGTACTCTTTAATTAAAGTCTAGGACTCAATCCCCTTCTTAGGCATAAAATCATAGTTGGAGGTACTACATTACTTTAAAGGGATAAGTCTAGTAAGAGAAGGACAATCATTTTTATGTGAATTAAAAAATAATCATTATACGAAAATAGATAAATTATAGGTCTTAGATGTTGATTAAATGGATCGAGAGGGGAAAAAAACAAGTCACGTGAGTTTGAAAATAGAAAAAATAATAATTATTCATTAGATCCCTATACTTACCATACACAAAGCAAAATCTTTACATTTTAGTCCCTACCGCTAAATATAATTTAACATCGTTTTATTTTTTAGTCCTTATATCTACATCGTTTTTACATTTTGGTCCCTATACCTATATAATTTTTACATTTTAATCCTTATATCTAGAAATTACTTAATTTATTCCTTGAACGAGTAAAATATTTACATTTTACTCACTTTTACATTTTATTTCAAGTATTATATTTTATATTTTAATAAAATATTTAATCTTTTAACAAAAATAAAATAAGAGTTATGAATTAATGAAAAAATTATAAATATAATCACGAATAAATATATTTTTGTCATACAAAAATAAAAAATATATAATATTCATATAATTTTTAAAATTTTATTTTGTATTGAGTTTAATGATCATGCACTGACCATATAAAAACAACTTTACACGATCATCAAATAACAAATTATGATTGATATGATTTATAAGGTAATTATTGTAAAAATTAACAAACTTACTATACATAGTGATTTGTGACTGGATAATAGTATAACATTATTTCATGCTATCAATGCATAACTAATTTTCTCTTGTATTTAAAATCTAGTTATATAACTAACTATCAAATATTTTTAGTTTAATATGTTAACAAATTTAATCTTTTAATTAAAAACTAACTTTACAACTTTTTAATGGACTTATTAACTAATGTAATAAGCATTTAAATATTATTAATTAATATTTTAATTATTAGTTTACCATTACAATTATTAGTTTAATATAATGAGTTTATTTAATTATTTATTCAATGCACTCTTATCATATAAAAAATTATGTGTACTCTTATCACATAAAAAATTATGTGCACTCTTATCATATAAAATAAAGGACTAAAAATAATAGTTTTATTATTTACAATCTACTTGAAATGTATAAATAACATATAGTTTGCTCTTGATTCACAATATTTAGGTGTCTTATTCATATATAATATAAGACATATTTTCTTTTGTATAAATCAAATATACCTCCTAGCAATCAACTAGATATTAGTTATTTTGAAGTATAGAAATTATTAGAATAAATTTGTCTCTCTTAATAAAATATTTTCAATATTTAAAGTTAGAAAAAAAAATCTTCACCAATTTGGTTAAGGCTTTATTTGATAGAGTAAGATTGTGAAAAAATGATGAAATTAAAGTGCTATTGTTTGGTGGAGTAAAAGTGGAAGTGAAGGGAAATAAAAGTTATAATATATGAATATTATATATATATATATATATATATATTTGTAGGCAAAAATATATTTCTTTTTATTAAATTCAGAATTATTATTAATTTTTTAAAAAGATTAAATATTTTATTAAAAATAAAAATATTACAATAATTAAAATAAAACGTAAAGGAGAATAAAATATAAATATTTTGCTTGTACAAGAATTAAAACGAGTAATTTATAAATATAAAAACTAAAACATAAAGATCGTGTAAGTATAGAGAATAAAACATAAAAATAATTAAAATATATGACTAAAACATAAAACGTTGTTAATGTATTAAATTGTATTTAACGAAAAATAATAAAATATAAAGATTTTGTTTGCTTTGTATAGAATTAAAACAAGAAGCTTTTATGTGTATAGACTAATATATAAAAAGATAGTGTAAGTATAAGTAGTGTAAGTATAAGGAATAAATGAGTAATTAAACCATAAAAAGAAAATAATTTATCTGCTTTAAACCCTTAAAATTGTGAGAAAGAAAAGAAAGAGAATAATGAACAACTCTGATTAAGGAAGAAGAAAACACTGAAAACACCTAAAACACCTAAAACACCTTTCCTCCGTGACATATATTTTTGAGGAATGTAATTTCTTAAAGTTCCTTTTAAAAAAAATAAAATGGAATAAAATTTTGGGTTAAGCCTTCCACTGTTCAAGAGGCATATGGTGATTAAAAAAAAATGGTAAATTTTCAATGTTTGCGTTATAATTTATATAAATATGCTTAATCTCCATATTATTGTGCAATGGCCCGGATTTATATTTATAGTTATATGTTTACATGCTTGGATAGAAATTATAGGCATTGAAGCATCTTCTATGGCAAGAGCTCCATTGATTACGTTGGCGTCCTATGTTGAGATTATATATATATATATTAATTTTCTATAATACTGTTCTACTAAAAATATAACTAAATCTTAACAATTTTCTATCTAAGATCTAATTATTTATATTAATTATTTTTGTTAAGTAAAATAATCACATGTAAGAATCTAAATCGCGAGAATGACTTAGGTTTGGTATCCAAATCTTAAGGTTCAAAATATGATTGTTCATTTTAGATTTTTATTAAGTGTTAATTATATCAATAAAAATTGGTAAGATGTTGGTAAGTTTATTCACTCGGTAGTCCTGATAATTAAATTCTAAGATAGTTACTAAATTTGTTAGTAAGCTAAACTATACTTAGAAGTTTAAAAAGACTAATAAAACTATAGTTGTGGTAAGATTTAAAAGTTTAAAAATTTAAAAATTCTATGGAAAACTTTAAGCGAACTAGATCTAAGAAAAATAATATAATTATGGTAAGATTTGTTCAAGACATTCCTTCAACTTACCAAGGTCAAGAAAAACAAACTACTCCAAATGAATTACAAATCGTGCAAATTGAAAATGCTTTACATAATTAGTCAATATCCATAATTAAAAAAATGTGATGTTTATAAGCAACAATTTTTTTTGTCCTCCTCGAATGAAGAAGAAATCTATATGCTTGAATATAGTTATCATAGGATCAAGAACAATAAAATTGTTAATATTCTAGAACAAAAAATGTTAGATAAACATATTGCAAAATGATATAACTTTATACATTTAGGATTATAGTCATTATATGGAGAGTAATCTCCATAATGGACGAGGTTTTTTCAATTGTTACTCAAACTTTGTAAAAAAAAAGAATATAATGCTAATTCAATAAAATTAAATATTATATCCCTAGATGAAACGTAAGATGAAAAATAGGACTTTTTTCAAATAATATATAGAATTTATTATAAACTAACCAAGATTAACTATAAGTTTAAGATTTTAAGGTCATCATGAAAAAATAAAACTATACTTGTAGAAGCAAATTTAAGAAAGTCTTCAGTACAAGTTTTCAAAAAACTTAGCCACCAGGAAGTAGTAAATAAAATTTCATAATAATGGATATTTAAATATATAATAAAAGAAGAGAAAATTTATAATAATCTAGTAAGAGAAATAATTCAAGAAGACAACAATATCAGATTAAGAATGAATAAATCACCATTTGTAAATTTATTAAAACCTTAACATTTATTTAACAAATGATCTTATAGACACTCACTAGATGGGTCATCATCAATCAAATTTAAAGAAAGATATTCTCGACATTCTATAGATGGGTCAACCATTAATTTCAATTTTAAAGGATTAGATAACAACGTACCAAAAATTTCTAGACCAATTTATGAAGAAACAAGTAAATTGGAATCCGCTCCATATTCACCTACTACATCACAAATACTTAATACTCTTACTAGAAAACAACCCTTTCAAGCATATAAAGATTAGATTAGAGAAGATTTTGAAGATCAATACAATAAAAAAAATAAGGGATTAATTTTTCTCAACATTTAAAAAACAAGAGACTAAGCTATTTAAAGGACTTTTTTATCAACATTTAAAAGAAAATGATATTAAAATGTATTTCTTTGATTGGTTTTCAAATTACTCGGAAAACAATAATCTAAAATCTCCATTTAAAATTGAAAAGAAACTAAACCTTTAGAGAAAATATCAACATCTTGGACGACTCTAAATAATAAAATAATAGACTATGAATATCCTCCTTTAGAAGGAATAAAAATCCCAAGTTAAGGATTTAGAAATAAAAACTACCCTTTTCAAAATGTAAATGCAGAAGATAAAGTAGTTTTCAAAATGTAAATGCAGAAGATAAAGTAGTAGACAAGAAGGAAATTAAAAAATTACATCAACAATTAAACTATTCTAATATAATATTAGAAACCATGTTAAGAAAATTAAGCAAAATAGGAAATACAACTAAAATAGATATACCAAGTTGTTCAAAATTAAATATAATAAACCTCTTGTACAACCAATATATAAATTAAATAATATACCTCAATAGAAATTAGATGCCATAAAAATTAAAGGTGATGTAGAACTAGATATAGGAAGTATAAAAAGAAATTTAGAAAAATTAAGTTTAGAAAAAAAATACATAAATACTTTAGAAAAAACTAATTTGGAAATAAATAAATAAAAATTCAAAATATAAGCTATCATAAATTAAGAAATTATTATTTAAGACCTACTTATCTTCACATTCAAACAAAAAAAAAGAGAAAAAAATGTTCAAAACTCTTGTACTGGATCAAATATTGTAGAATGAAATTTAGATGGATTAAGCAAACAAGTCATTTTAGACCTAACTAGACAAATTTTAAAAGTCAAAACTTTGATATATACTATTATTCAAAATTTTATAAGAGATCCAAATATATTTAAAGAAAGAGTTACAAGTCAGTCAACTAGCAAATTTATATTGTTCTACTATTATAAATTATATATGGTATAAGGATATCTTTTTAATCACAAGTAACTCAGAAATGATGGATAAGTAGGATTTTAGAAAAAAAAAATTTATAATTGGATAACAAAAACTATTTTTTGAAAAGGTTAAAGTGAATTTACAAAGAATATATAAAAACTCAATATCTTATGAAAACATGTCAAATACATAACAGTTATAAATACCAGAATACAACTTTGTATTGATTTTCAAATTACAAAATAAAATTAGTAAAAAAAAATTAACATACAAAAGGGAATTTAAAACATTTGATTAACAATATGGAATATAAACAATTAAGGTCGCAGTGCTAAAAGAAAAAAAAAACAACATCTAAGCCAACAAGTAATTATAAAAAATATTATAAGAAAAAAATTACCAAAAATACAACTCAAAATATTTTGAAGGAAAATATTAGAAAACTTAAATATACAAAACTAAGTAACAAGAAAAATTCTTGCTGGAAAATGGAAATACAGTGGAATAGGTCATTATGCTAGTAATGGTAGAGTTCAACAAAAAATAAATAAATGAATTAGAATTAAATAAAAAATTCAAAGAAAGCCTTTTAAATGTATTGATAAATTCTGATTTAGAAGACACTTTTGAAGGGCTATATGATGAAGAGGAAAATGTAGTAATATATCAATTAGAAATTTCTACTTTTGAAGATGATCAAAATAGTAAAGAAGGTTATTATTCAAGCCTCGACTTATGTAATTGCTTAAATTGCAAACTTGTCAATATGTTAACTAGAGCTCAAACCTTTTCTTTAATTTCTATAGTAGATAAAATGAAAAAGTCTTCTTTAAAACATGAATTTTTACAACAATTAAATTATTTAATTCAAAGGACGAACAAAGTAGAAAAGGAATACAACTACTAAATATGAAAGAAATATACAACAAATTTAAAGCCTAAGGTGAGCAAGTTAAAATAAGAGATTTACAAAGAGATATTAAAAGTTTGAAGCAAAAAATATAATTATTAAGCAAAATTATATCTCATAAGAATATATATTATTAGAATTAGAAGGAAAAGAAATATTAAAAATCTAATATAAAGTAGATAATGAGGGTCAAAATATAGAATCTTTTCTTAATCTCTTTAGTGTAATTACAACCCACAAATGACACTAAGAAGTAACTTTGGTAATATAAAGTGAAACATTCATTATGGTCGCTTTAATTGATTCAAAAGTTGATATTAATTGCATCCAAGAAGGATTAATACTTACAAAATATTATGAAAAAATAACAAAAGGGGGTCAGTAGTGCAAATAGATCCCAAATGAGTATTCGATACAAATTGTGAAATACATAAATATGGAAGAATAAAATATGTTATACAACCTCATTTTTAGTAAAAGAAAAATACATGACATCACAATTAAAATTAAGAATCCCATTTTAACTTTATTATACTCCTTTTAAGGCTACTAGAATATGAATAGTATCTAAAGCCTTAAAAAAAGACATATTTTGATTTTATTCAACCTCTTATATTAAAAGAATTAAATCTATTATAAGAGATTTTAATGACCAAAGTAAATTTAATTCAAAGAAAAACAAAAACATAAATATGTTAAATAAAGAGATGCAATATAAAAGAATAAAAGAACAAATAAAAATCATTAACATTCAAAAAATAATATAAGAATTTGAAGAAAAATATAAAAAGAAATTTGTGAAACAAACCTCATAACTTTTTGGAACCAGAAACAATATGAAGAGTCATTACCTGATGAAGAAAATTTCAGTGAAGGAATATTCCAACAAAAGCAACTCCTGATACAAATGAATCAACATTATCTAGAATAGAATATTGTGAAAAGGAAATCCATTACTACTCAGACAAAGGGCTAAGTAGATATTCTAAGTCTCTCTGGAGTTCTTCAAGATTCTATGTTATGAATGTGAGAAAACAAGAAAGAAGGGCTCCATGACTAGTTATAAGTTACAAACCCTTAAATAAAGTATTAAAATGGATAAGATACTCATTACCCAATAAATTCGATTTAATGAAAATGGTACATGATGCAACAATATTCTCTAAAATTTGATATGAAATATGACTACTATCAAATCTCAGTGGTAGAAGAATATATATATAAAACTGCTTTTGTATTGCCTTTTGGACACTATAAATGGACGTAATGCCCCAATGATTAGAAAAATGCACCAAGCGAATTTCAAAACATTATGAATGATTTTTTTTATCAATACATGGATATTTCTATCGTATATTTAGATAATGTATGTATTGGGAAGTCTTGCATCGCTTATATCAATTATTGAGGTACAACTTATATACTTGTTGGAACTCACTTATCGCCAATTAGTTTTAAGTTGAAATCTGATATTGGTATCAAAGCTTATAGCCCATCTTAGTTAATCGCCTATTCTAGTATACATTTTGGTCATTGTCTGTTCTGACAGACATCTATGGAGGGAGGGTGTTAGGAAGTCCCACATTGCTTGCCTCAAAGAAGTCCCACATTGCTTGCCTCAATTCTTGAGGTGCAACTTATGTATTTGTTTGACAATCTCACTTGTTATCAATTGGTTTTAAGTTGAAATATGTCAGTCTTAATTTTCTCTAAAGGAATAAATCAACATATTTTACATCTAAATAAATTTATAGAAGTTATAAAAGAAAACAAATTAGTAGTTTCAACAAGAAAGACAATTTTTTTTCAAACAAACTAAAATTTTAGGATATGAAATATATCAAGGAATAATAACTCATACTCAATGATCCAAATGAGATAAAATATAAAAAAAACAATTGCAAAGATTTTTAGGATGTCTAAATTATACAGCAGACTTTATTCCAAATATTGGATCTTTATGTGCACCTTTATACAAAAGGTTAAGAAAAAAATCCTCCTCCATGGGATGTTGAAATGACTCAAGTAATTATTCAAATTAAACAAATCATAAAATATCTACCCTGCCTAGGAATTCCATATCTTGAGACCTTTTTAATAATAAAAATTGACTCCTCTAGAATTGGCTAATGAAGGAATTCTCAAACAAGTCTTAAAAACTCTTGAGTAAGTATTCCACAATAAAAAATGAAATATTATCTATCATTTTATGTATCACAAAATTTCAAGATGACTTATTTAGTAAATTTTTTGGGGGGTAAGAACTAATTGTGAGACCACTCTAAGTGTTTTGCAAAATGATGTAAAATTTTAATTTCATGCTTTGATTTTGACATTACTCACATTAAATGAGATAATAATTCTTTACCTAATTTTCTTTCAAGAGAATTTTTATATAGATCAATATGACTAATAGTGGAAAAGCAATGTCAAAAGATCAATATGGCCCTCCATTAAGTGGTAGGGTACTACCATTAAGGTTTAATAAAATGTTCAACATCATTACCTTCACCAAGCTCAACACTTGTTACCTTAAGGCCACCCATTTTGGCCCAAGTTGTTCAAAGCTCCCGAATTAAAATAATAGAGAAACCTATGAGCCTTAAAAACCCCTCAATCCTGCATTACAATAAATTTATCCCTTTGTAATATCATAATACCTTAATAAAATCATATGATATCACTAGAATCCAGCCCTCTTCATCCCATTCTAATCAAACATACAAAGAGAAGCCTGATCTTATCTCAATAAATATAATTGAAAAACAATAGTTAAAACTTCCTTTGATAGAAATATATCAAAAAATATATTGTTCAGATCCAATTGCAAGACATGAGAGATGAGTCTCCCACTATAATAACTAGTTTTTATGGTGTGGTTTCCCTAAGGTTCTTATCTAAATGCTTCACCTCAATTCCATTACCTTCCACATGAAACTTGCAAAGTCGGAGAATTTTATGAGTTCATTCTAGTAGATACAAATTTAATTGAAATCCATCATCATAATGATTCAACAGGACATGGTACAATGTTCTCAATAGCAAAAATCCGTAAAATTCTTTTAGTTCAAGACTGGAATCAAGAGCTTTATAAATACAAGACCTTTACTAGACATTTTACCCCCTCAAAAATATACATATTATGATTATATGGATGCCTAGAACAATACTTTTTTTTTTTTATCTTAGACCTTATCAACACTCATAGCTTTTTTGGTTCAAAAAGGTAATTTTCCTAAAATTTTCCAAGTGGTTCATGAAGTAGTTTTATGATTTTGGACTCATTATTATGTTATTACTACAATAAGTTAAAGATATCAATACTTCAAAGACAAAACTACCTTTGTCCAAGGTTACATATTTATATCATTTGTAGCTAGTCAAGTAATAACCTGAATTGTGTCTTGAGACTATGATTCAATAAGGCTAGTTGATGAATTAGACTTTCATTATTTAGCTAGATTAATATGTGTCAATTGGTGGTCAAAATTTGATGTTTCTTTGGTTAAAAAAGAAAAATTGATGAATGGATAAGAATGTCTCAACGAAAAATTAGAGTTGAGATACAAATGAAAAAGCATCTTTATTCTTAGAAAAAAAAATAATGGCAATACTAGCTTCTGTCACATGAGAAGAAGAGTGGCAAGAGAGACTAAAAGAGGTTGGTTCAACACAATATTTGGAACTTGAAGATGATGTATCATCAAGCTCTAGTAATTATTTACAAGACAATGAAGATGATTATTATGAAATATTTGACTAATCAAGATCAAACAATATGAGTACCTCAATACTTGTCATGACAACAAAAATGAAATAAAAATTCTAAAGTATGAAGGTACCAAGCATTCAACATAAAGCCTTTCAAAGCCTAAGATATGAGACAAAATATACAACCTGCACATGAGAGAGAGAATTTTTTGCATAAAAGACTATATGCCTAGTTTCAATAACAGACTGCACAAGAAAGAATCTACTGCACAAAGGACAAGAGAATTAGTTTCAAGGACTCGCATGCAAGCTACATAATAAACCAAGATGTCTAGTTTTAAGGACTCACATGCAAGAATCAACAAAGCTTTATATCTTTCAAATGTAATTCTTTATGAAGAAGCATGACATGTATGTCAATATTATATTGAAAGATTGTAGTAAAGTTGTAGTATAAATAAGGAGCTTAGGAACTAAGGGAATCAAATTTTGGCTTGAGTTGTAAACCTTTGTTATAGTTTTCTTTGTGAGTGTCACAACCTAAATTGTGACGCGGTCCGAGATAGGTCGAAGTGGTCTCATCCATCTAACGGCTGAAACCAACTCGACCACTAGGAGTCGTCACCAGCGTTTTTCAAGGAACGCCAGAAAACCTGAGGGAAAGGTTGGTCTAAGAATCAGAGTCATGGATTCGGGAGTTGGTTACACTTAGGGAGCAGAGGGTGCCCCAACATGTCTATCACCTGATAATTACCCTCGGCTAGTCGCAAAGGAAGGGAAAAGGATGCTCATGCTTAGGGGTTATTGGACTCGTGAAGTGGCAAGGGTAAAAGGCAGAGTGTTTTTGGTTTTTTTTTGAATTTTATGACTTGATAGGAGTATGTCTCATGTGTCTACGTACCTCGGCTTTAGAGGAATCAAAGTCCACGTAGTTTTGGCCGGTAAGGGGTTCAGGGGAGGGTGAAGCCGACTTGCATCAGCTTAACCCAATTAAGGCCGAGATAGACTCAGCGATTGGGAAGGGTAGCTTTATTAGGAAGATTTGTCACGTGAGGCCGAGATAGGGTTGGCCTTAGGGTAAAGGTCATTGGTGGGTGAGACTGTCTCATCCCGGCAAGTGTGCCAAGAAGGGTTCGGCTGGCGAGGATTAAGATGGATTTAAGGCTCCCATTAGGGGCGTGTGGTCTCGAACATCAGGCCAAGACGGACTTGGCCCTAGCTATAGGGAAAAGGGAGGTTTGGTCTCAACTTCACTCAGGGGAGGGGGACAGTTTTAACTTAGGAGCTTATTTAGGAATGTAGGGTACTAACCTGGTATCTGGAGGAGTCAAGCCTCTTCTTCCTTTCGTCCAGTACTTCCGCTTCTCCTTCGATCTAGCTCTGGGGTTTCCACTTGGTCTCCTTCGTGCAGTCGTCAACTTTCTCCTTTTCGTCTCTCGGTTCTCTTGTGCACAATTTTCTCACTAGCCTCTTCTTATTCTCTCCTATTTTTTTTCGACCCAAAGCTCTTCGTCCCAAGGCCTTATATAGGCCCTGGGGCTAGTTGGATGTAACTCCCAAGATCCCATGATTCTCTCACGGTTATGGGTGTTATTCAGTTGTGGTAACCAATTCCACTCTTCATGATCCCGCTTTCAATGCGAGTCATCAGGGATCTCGTTTTTCACGTGAGTCTGGTGGGATTCGCTAAGGTGGTGGGAGAACTTGGTCTCAATGGTCTCGCTGACTGAAGTGGACTCGGCCCAATTCGGAGTCGTGAGGTTTCAACCCAGTAATTTTGAACTGGGCCGGGGTGAGGGTCGTCTCAGGGCCAAAATGGGGATCTAGCCCCAAACAGTTTTGGGGTGCTACAGTGAGTTTACAATCTCTTTCTTATTTCTAAGTGTTATAAAATTCTGATCAAGTTTTATAAAAATGTTTGAATATTGTTAACATAAGTAGTTTGACACTTATGATCCTTCACTAAGGTCTGAAATTTGATTCTCAGTTTGGGCATGGAGTCGCAACTAGAAGTATCACCCTACCCTAAATGGACCAACCTAGTGGAAGGAGGATTAGTTGAGTGTAAAAAATAAGCTCCAAGTACCTCTTAGCTTGTCAAAAAAAAAGTTGTCCTATACTTTGTAAGTATTTTATCTAGCATTTAATTTGCAAAATTTAGTTTTCTAGCCTCCTTATAAATTTTAATTCTATTTGGTATAGCTTTATAATATTGTTATGCTAAAGTTATCATTAAATCTTAACAATTTTCTACCTAAGATCTAATTATTTATATTAATTATTTTTGCTAAGAAAAATAAATCAAGTTTAGCTTGTTATATATATATATATATATATATATATATATATATATATATATATATAGCGATTCTTGTGAGAACACTTGTATTAATGAGAATATGATAATAGTAATAACAATTATTAGATCAAGAATAAAAATAATAGACCACTAAGATTGAAATTCAATTATAAATACATCCTATGAGATGACTAATGTCAATGGTACCATCTCCACCACTATCTTGTGGGCAATATGTGGGGGTATCGGTAGTGGTGGCATGAGTGATCACAATAGTAGTGACGGTAATTATGAGAGTGGTGACTATGATAGTAGTAGAGGTGAGATAGGAGTGAGTTTTTACTATAAATAAATAAAATAGTAAGTTTTTACTAAAAAAATATTTATTATATTTTAATGTAATTATTATTTTTCAATAAAAATATTTAATTTATAGTTGATTAAATTGTGATATAGATAACATTATATTAATAAAATATGATAAAATTGATAAATAATTAAATTTCTTAGTATTAAGTTTGATTTCCAATTAAATATTTAAAAAAATACATTTTTTATGATTTTTATACTTAAAACATTATTAGTTTAGTACACAAAAAAAGAAATATGAAGATATTAATAATAATAATAACAATAATTAATCAATAACTATTTGATACTAGTATTTTGTTTTGATAATGCATAAGTTAAATAATTATTTTATATAATTAAAGTTTATAATAAATAATTTTTTTGAATATATAAAAATTATATTATAGTTAAGTTTTATAATAAATAAATATTTTAAAACATATAAATTATATTTTAAATTTATGATAATCAATTTATATTATGATCCAGTTATTTTTTATTATTGATAATTTATTTTAGACAATATTAAAATTCAATATAAAAATAAAGATAAAGCGATAAAGTGAAAAGAATAAAAAATTAAAAAACCTTAAAATTATTCTCGTTAAATAAAAATTACTCAATATTCTCGTTAAAGAATATCTTCTACAAGATATTCAAATTTATATAGGGAGAAACTTTTCTATTGTAAAATTAAATTATTTGAAAAAAGAAAAACTAAAAAAAATCTCAGTTTAATGTTATGTTAACTTTTGATTCATTTAATTTATAATTTTTATTATTTATTATATAAATTATCAAATTCATTACAATGTGATAATAATGTGATATCAAAGCTTTTGCTCACCAAAGTTAATTCAAATTAATTCTCATATATGTGAATGGAAAAAATCTTGTTGAAAAATCTTTTCAATTAATTCAAATAAAAAAATCTTAACTAGTGTGTAGAAAAAACCTTATTAAAAAAACTTTGTCAATTTAAATAAAGTTAATTTAAACTCACTTATAACAATGTTATCAAATTTGGACTGATAATTGATTGAGTTGAGATATTAAGTTGATAAGTTATTCATTGAAACAACGAGTAATTAGATAAATCATATATACCCATATATAATAAATTTATGAATTTTATATTACATATATTTTATATAAACTTTATTTGACACGTCTATATATTTGTTGAATGCATTGGTTAAGTGGTGTTAGTTTTTTTTAATGATCCATGGAAAACCATGCAAATTTGAAGAAAATTGTGACATGTTGGCAGAGGTATTCAAGGCTATGTCTAGAAATTATAATGCTTAAAGGATAAATTTATATTTAAATATCAATTTAAATTTTTTTATCAACTAGAAAATTATTTATTAAAATTTATAATTAAATATTTTAACATTTTATTTTTAATATATAAAATGACAGATTCATTTAATTTATTCTTAGATAAGATTTGAATAATTTTAATTTAAAAATAATTTTAATAATAATAATAGTTATTGTCAATAATATTTTAAAAAGAAATATATGTATTTTAAAAAATTTAATAGTCATTTATAGTAAATGTAAAATAATTTTATATTATTATTTATAGTATTGGTATTGGTGTAACTTTTTAATAATTCTTATAAAAGTAAAAAAATTTACCCTACATAGTAAAATGTGATTTGCTGACGGTATAAAACTATTTTATAGTATTAGTATATAGCCTATTTTTTCCTTAAAAAATAATATAATCTTTGATATTGTATAATATTTTAAAAAATATAAATTTCTTTTATATGCATATCTTGTAATATGTTTATTTTTAAACATAAATTAAGATCACCATAATGTTTTATTTTCATTTCATTCTCATCCAAAATTTTCCATTTTAGAATTGACTTTCAATTAAAAAAAAAAAATTTATCTAATAATAATAATACAAAAATAATCTTTAATTAAATAAATATCTATCATCAATATTTTTATTAAAATACATGTTGATATATCAATCGTATATTCATTGATTAAATTTAAACTCTATACTAATTTTAGTAATATCTTTTTAGGAAGGTGATAAATAGAGTTTATAATAGATATAAAATAATTTTTTAATTTTTTAAATAAATAATAAAATTAAACATAAATAATTTACCATAACACTTATATTCATATTATAAGATTATATGTTCTTACTAATAAGAATAGTAATAAATAATAAATCATAAAGTAAGGGTCTTGTTGGCTTTATGATCTACATGACTATAAAGATATTTACATTTTAATCTCATTTAATTTAAAATAAAATTACAACTGATTAAAAAAATTAAAAATAAAAAAAACAAACTTCTTTGAATTTTTTAGACTATTTTTTCTCGATAGATAAAATCAAATAAGATTTTTAGATAGAATTTATAAAACTGAAATCAATCTAAACCAAGTCAAACTTACATTTTTTAGTATATAGATTATATATGTTTTATAAGTAATTTTTATAATTTTTTTTATTTTTTTGATGTTTTATCGATATTTTTATGTTATAAAATTATATATACTTTTATATATATATATATATATATATATATATATTAATTTTTTTATATTTTATGTTGAATATATATGTTGCTAATTTTTTTTAAAATTATGTTGTAAGATAATTAATCAATTAATTAACGTAATTATTTTTTATTTTTAAATAAGTTATTAATATACTTTATCTTTTTTCATGTAAAAAAGAAAATATGTTATAGAATAATTAATCAATTAATTAATATATTTATTTTTATTTTTATTATTTTTATTTTTAAATAAGTTATCAATATATGTAAATTTAAAAATAATTCACTTATTTTAAAATAAAAATAAAAATAAAAATATGCTAATAAAATTAAATCATCCCTATATTTTATCAAATAAAATATTAAAAATCATCATAAATCACTTATTATTTTAATTTTTAAATAAAATAAATTTTTAAGACTATAAACCCATCCTCTTCCACGTTTAATATTTTAAGACTATAAACCCATCTTCTTCCACGTTTCAAATATGGGAAAGTGACAAGTGCATAGAGAGCGTGGGTAGTGTGGGTCAGTAAATGAAAGCATGCACATCGCATGGGATAACGTGTCCAGTGGAATTTACCAATTAGTAACTCATATCTTAGAAAGATTTTAGAGAATAAAAATATTGATTCTAAATTATAATGCCCTTGAAACCTACCTACCCAATAACACAGGGTCCACCTGTTACAAAGTTGATCCCCACACCGTCCTTATAGTTGGGAACTGCGTTAACCTTTACAGAACCGGACATGGCGGATAGTGGCGGCGGACACAGCCGGACGGAAGCGCGCCGGACGACGGAAGCGCTTCTGGTGTCGCCGGATGACGAGGTTGCAGAAGCTTCGTGGAGACTTAACGTCAAGGAGTTTCGTTTGCCAACCCAAACTCATGATCACCAACACCACCGTTCCTTCACTTTCCGTGGTCTTCTCCGCAAGCCCGGTGAGACATTCTTTTTTCCGTTTTGTTCTGGTCAAATTTATGGGTCTTTTTTTCTTTTGTACATTGATGTGTTGAGGAGTGCAAAACCTTCCCCATTTTTTCTTGCCTTGAATGACTAAAGTTTCTGTTTTGTGTAATGGGTCTGGTTTGTTTATAGTGGGGATATGTTGAATTTTGTGTTGGGCAAATTACACTGACATTGATTGTGTTTCTTGAAATTCACAAGATCGTCTTTTTTCTTTTTACGTTGGTGTTATAAATACGAAATATCCATTGGCTTTGCTCATGATTAATTCGTTCGGAACTCGATCTTGAGATTTTGCTTAAAGCATTCAAATTTAGTATTACTCGAACCAATATTTGTAATGTGTCAAACAATTAAGAGAGTTACTGTAGGGATTAAAAAGGTGGGAGTAGCGTGTGAAATTTCAAGACACCAGTGACAGTGTAGTTTGCTCTTTTCATTTTGGACTTTTTGATGGGTCTGGTTTTGTTGTGAGTGATGGTGTTGTGTGTTGGTTTGTGCAATCTCAGTGGCTTTGTTCACTATTTGATGTCTAAAGTGATAAACTCTATTTTGTGTAGTGGGTCTGTTTTGGTCTCTGTGGTTATCATGCATGAGTTGAAGTCTGCAAATTCGGAATTTCTTTTGAATGTTTGAACTTTAGAGTCTTTGTTTTGTGTGATGGATTTGTTTTGCTCTACGTGGTGATGCTCTCTGAATTGTGCTAACTGGAGAAGTCGGGGAATTGGTGTTATTAGTCTTTTTTTGTTATTTTATTGTAGGCCATGGTGGAAATCATCGTTGCATAAAGGCAGAGCCTTTTATTGTTAATGTGCATCATCTTGGTGTTTGTATTTGGTTCGTTTGGTATAATTTCATTCGTATGATCAAGTAAATGAGGATTGATATTGATGATAATGGTTGTGCCTTTTTGTATTTTTTTACAATTTACATGGTTACTGTTACTGAAGATACTCCATTGCTTATATCTTATAATTCCTTTCTTGTTAGAATCTCTTGTCCTTGGTACATAATCAAAAGTTATCAAAACATAAGCATGAATATTCCTTCTGCCTTCTCAAATGACACAAAACTGGGTCCTATTTGCTTTTCAGATCATTTTACTATATTGTCTCAAGATAAAATAGATAGTTAACTAAAGTACTTAACAAAAGTTTACTCTATCACCTGTTCACATAATGTTTAAAATTTTAAAATCATTAATTTATAACAGGTTGGTCAGAGGAAAATTTTGACTTAACTTGAGGAATTCAGAAAAGACAAGCACAATTAATGAATTTACCATTTAAACATCTTCAATATGTTTCGGTTTAATTATAAACATGTGATAGTGCTTGGATACAACTTCTAGGCTAGTTGCTATTTCCATTTTATGTAGACTCAGCTTCAACATGTTTATTATTTATATGCATCATGCGTGACTTTCATAATCTAGTTTCTGAAGTGTTTTTATTCTCAGGTAGTAGTTGGCTATATTCTGGCTTGTTGATTTGCCTACTTACTCTCTAATCTCACTGTTAACTTGTGTTTTAGGGAAGCGACGCAAAGTGGCAGAATATTACAAGCAGCAGGAAAGACTCCTTGAAGGATTTAATGAGATGGAGACTATGACAGAAACTGGTGATTTCCCAGGAACTCTCACTCAGGTTGGTTGTTCTATCACCATGATTTACTTATAATTTGTTATAAATGAAACAGCACTAACCGGTTTTGACTATAATCTCAGTGAAAATTTATGGTTTCCCATTAAACTTGATATTCTCAAACACATGCGGATGAATGATTCTTTTAAATCTATGAAGTGAATTGTACTAAATAATCGTCCTCATTGTTTCTCAGGATGAAATGGAGCAACTAGCCAAAAGCGAGAGGGTGGCTGTTAATGTGTCAAATATATGTAACTTAGTGCTGTTTGTATTAAAGGTTTACGCCTCAGTTGCAAGCAGATCATTGGCAGTAATGGCCTCAACCATGGATTCTCTCTTAGATCTCTTGTCAGGCTTCATATTGTGGTTTACTGCTCATGCCATGAGAAACCCAAACCAGTATCACTATCCAATTGGAAAGACACGCATGCAACCTGTGGTAAGACTTAGTTTAAACTACACAAGGTGATATAGTTTAATAGCGTAAATGTCAACAGTAATTGATAATTTAAGATATTTTCAAAATAACTATTGCATGGTTGCTTAATACAGCTACATGCTAAGAAGATTTCCTGTGCAGGGTATCATTGTGTTTGCATCAGTGATGGCAACCTTGGGCTTGCAGATTTTGATTGAATCTGCCCGGCAACTTATTTCCAAAGTAATTCAGATAAACTTTTGTTCTTGTTTGTTCACTGTATCCCCAAATTTGGGTTCAACAATTGCTTATTTTTCTTTATTAATATGAATAAGAAGAACTTATAGGAAAAGAAAATAAGAAGATAAAATGAATGAAACTTCTTGCATTAGTTAAAATTAACTTCTCCATCTTCACCTTTTTACAGTCTTTCTCGTCTAACTTTTCAAGAAGTTCAAATACATTAAGATATTTTACTTATGAAGACATTTGATTCATTTTATCCCCTTGTTTTTTTCCCTTATAAATGCTTATTAAAAGTTTATCCAAACTAATTCTAGTAATTTTTTTCTAATCTCATTCTTTTTCTTACAGGCTAAGCCTGATATGGATCCAACAAAACTGCATTGGATGATTGCGATTATGGTGTTTGTGACTGTAGTGAAGTTCATTCTTATGGTCTACTGTCGAAGATTTAAAAATGAAATTGTTAGAGCATATGCACAAGATCACTTTTTTGATGTCATTACTAATTCTGTGGGATTAGCTGCTGCTGTGTTAGCTATCAAGTTCTACTGGTGGATTGATCCAACAGGAGCTATTATTGTGAGTTCATAACTACTGCTTAGTGCCTGCTTTTGGTTTTCACTTTTTGTTTTCACAAATAACTACGAACATGCCACTTTTTTTTGGCAAAGTAGCAATTTTATTATTATTTGCAAACATTTTGTCCTCTCTTTTTTAACTGGGATGTGATTTTCGGATTAGGTTCCCATATTCAAAAGTGATTTTTTTAATTGAGATTTAATATAATTTTGGTTCCTAAAAATATCACGATTTTTGTTTAGTTTTGTCTAAAGGTCATGTAATCACTTAAAAAAGTCATGTGACATTTTTAAAAAATTCCTAGAACTAGTGTTTTAATCTTGATTATTCTTAGTAAAATATGATCAATATTTATTTCTCTTACTTTTACTTGTGTGCATAAATAATTTGTGCGATGTTGTATATTTTGACATTAGTTTGTGTCTCGATGTTTGTGTTGGAGTTGGTGCTTCGTAGGTGTGGTCTTTGTGTTATAATGATTGTTTGTTTATTACATCAAGTCAACTGCTTGATTGAATCAATAATGATGATATCATGAATGTGTAATGCAGATAGCTATGTATACAATTAATACATGGGCCAGGACAGTCATTGAGAATGTTTGGTCACTCATTGGAAGGACAGCACCACCTGATTATCTGGCCAAGTTAACATACCTCATATGGAATCACCATGAACAGATAAAGCACATAGATACTGTTAGAGCATACACCTTTGGTTCACATTATTTTGTGGAAGTTGACATTGTGTTGCCAGAAGACATGCTTCTACACCAAGCACACAACATTGGTGAGACACTCCAAGAAAAGCTAGAGCAGCTTCCAGAAGTTGAGAGGGCTTTCGTGCACATAGATTTTGAGTTCACTCATAGGCCAGAGCATAAAACCATGGTGTGATGATATGCCACTGGAGTGTGGCATATCACACAACATGGTGTGATGTTTATTATACTTGCTACCTCTGAATGATACTTTGTATGATATAATTCATCTTTTAGTTGGCTTGATCAACGTTAGAAAATTTAAATTGTAATAAATGATTTTATTACGTTAATGGTAAATTATTATCGATAAAAACATATTTTATTACATTAATTTACATTTTCTATTCAATGTGAGGAATGAAATTATGGTAAAATTTTGTTAATTTCTATAGAGAAAAAAGAGAGAAGTTTAAAGAATAACCAAGAATAAGGGTATAAAATAAGATTTAAAGAATAATAAAAATGATGGTGAAAAATATGATTTATATTATTTTTATTTAAAAAGTATTTTAATAATAAAAGAAGATAGGAGAGGTGTTTAAGGAGTAATGAAGATAGAAGACATAAAATAGGAGTATATTTAAAGAATGATGAAGATAATGTGTAAAAATAAGATTTAAAGAATTATGAAGATGGAGGCGTAAAATTATAATTTATATTATTTTTATATAAAAGGTATTTTAGTAATAAAAAAGAAGAAAGAGAGATATATTTATCAATAAGGAGAGGTGTAAATATTATAAACCTTTTTTCCCTTGTTTTTTTCCTATCCATGGGTCACATGTACATTGTGAGGGACATTTTTCACTCCCATTTTTTTGAAGTTCACTTTTTTTTTTGTTGGAACACAAAAAAATAGAAAGGAAGAAAGAATAGAAAACGAACTTATCAAATTCTGAATTACATTCACTCAAAAAAACAATTTCATTTCTTATCACTATTTATTATATTCACAAGTAGTTAGCTAACAACTAACTAACTAACTAACTACCAAACAACCTACTAACTAACTCCTTCAACAATCCACTGACTAACTCCACAAGTAGTTATAACTAATCTGATTTATTTATAAAACTACCTTTTAATTCAGATTAGTAATGGGTTGCACCCCTATCATGTCTCTAACCATCTTGAATTGGTCACCTTTGACAGGCTTTGTTAAAATATTTGTCACTTGTACATTAGTAATACAATATTTCAACTCTTGCTTCCCTTTACTGACTTGATCTCTTAGAAAGTGAAATCTCGTCTCAATGTATTTACTTCTTCCATGAGTAACAAGATGTTTAGCCAAGCTTATAGCTGATTTATTGTCTATTAGCATCTTCATAGGCTCTTCTCTTCTAATCTTCATTTCTGTTATCAAGTTCTCAAGACATAAGACTTGGCAAGCTCCCATTGAGGCTGCAATGTATTCAGCCTCACATGAGGATAGTGCCACCACTGATTGTTTCTTAGAACACCATGAAATAAGTGCTGTATGCATGATGAACACATACTGATAACGAGGTTTTCAATCGTCTTATGCACATCAAATAAACTAAAGCTAACTATAGCATAGCTAACTCTAGGTTATTCTTCTCAAGGACGCAGTATATTTAGTTGTAGCTAATGCAGAATTAGAAATTCATACGGAAAATACTAAGTGTGTAAAATGCTGACTCGGTCGGGACAGGTGTCAATTCGGTCTTGGTAGAGACAGATCTAACTCGGTCTCGACTGAGCACAAACACGGATGCGACAGAGTCAGACTAGACTCGATCTTAGATAGACGAACTTATAGAAACATAAACAAGGGGGTTTATGCGTAAATTCAAGATAGAAAGTAAACTATTCTTTGGAAGCAATGACAATCTAAACTATGAACAATTACTATATCAATTCACAGGTTCATCAACAACCGGTTATGATTCTTAATGATTTGTATACAATTCCAAACCAACCTAAGTCTTACGATGATTGCCAAACATTCTTCAGTTACTTATTGAAGGCTTACACGATCGCTGCCTTGAGGAAGTAAGGATTACACTCTTGGTTGATTTAAGGTTCTCTTAACGATAACTTGTTGTTAGATCGGTTCCAATCAGCTTAATCTAACGTTATCTACCATTGTTCCTCTTGAAAGCATGGAGTACAAAGTAGTTCAATATGACAGGAATTGCACATAGAGAAAATATGAAAACATCACTATTCATTGATGAAACAAGTTATCGATATAGGGGTTGATACATGAAATGGATGAAAACACAAACTCAGTTCACCATGACGATCGCCATGGATGAGACTATGGTGGTTCAACCGAAGAAGACCAAGGAACATGAGAGGTAGTACCCTCTAGAGCGTGCCATGAAGACGAACAAATTCATCCCTCCTTGTCAGTCATCTCTGGCAACATAACTCAGCTCGAACCTTGACCTACGTTCACTCGATCGACCAAGCGTTATTGAGGCACCGTGTACCACCAAACAATGGAGTGAGAATGAGGAAGAGGGATTGCAGAACGCCTCAACTGTGACATGTGTTTCCCTTTTTATACACGTTCCTAGCTTCTAAGAGAAGCCACAGAGAAGTTTCCAGAGGTTTTTAACTACTAACTACCTATCTTTCTAGAAGCTTCTAATCAATAATTACCTACAGCTACTGCTAGCTTCCTTGAGGCTCTTGACCACATGCCAGAAATTGCTGGAGCTGGTCTTAATTGCTGAAGCAGATCCAGTTCCTTTGGTTCAGAGCCAAGGTCGGTTGGGAGTCAGGCTCGGGCTTCGGTTTGGAGTCGGTCTCGGCTGGTCTGAGACTCTTGTTATGATCTGCACAATTAAGATGAATATTTTATTAGCTAATATCCTCATATTAATATATATTTATATTTTTCCTATTTCTAGGCTAGTAATTTGAATCTTAGCTAATATGAGTTCCTTAGTTACAAATCATATTTAATTGTGCCCATCTTAAGACCTTGTAAGGTGTCTAAAATTTAACTTATCACATGCCCTATTGTACTTTTCCTGTCACTCTTATCACCACACAATCAGAGTCACAATAACCATATATTTCATAAAAAACGCTCCTTTCACATTTTGAACAACAATCCATAATTCAAGGTACCCTTTACATATCTCAATTTTCTCTTAGCTGCATGCAAGTGAGAAAGTCTTGGATTATCCATAAACCTACTAATCAGTCCCACTCCATAAACTATGGAAATCTTAAAGAGGCAACAATTTGTTTGTACAAGGTTGCATCAATCAACTTGTCGCTTCCTTCTTTCTCCAACTTTATACCACAGTTAACTGGTGTTTGGGCAAAGTTGCAATCTAGCATATGAAACCTCTTTAATACATCAGTTGCATACTTTTTTTGATGCATGAAAATACCTTCACTTGCAGTGAAAAATTCCATCCCCAAAAAATTGGATAGTAAACCAAAGTCTATCATCTCAAACTCCAACATTATTCTCCTTTTGAACTCATCAATATCTATTGTATTGCTCCCAGTAACTAGTAGATAATCTACATACAGGCACACAAACATTAAGTCACCTATAGTAGCTCTCACATAAACTCCATGTTCTGTTATACATTTGTTGAACTTTAGCTGCAACAGGAAGCAATCAATCCTTCTATTCCAAGCCTGCGTGACTTATTTTAGCCCATATAACGCCTTATTCAACTTGCACACCTTGTCTTCATGACTAGTCACTTTAAAACCAGGAGGTTGACACACATAGACCTCCTCCTCTAGTGGCCCATTTAGAAAGGCTGACTTTACATCTAGTTGATGTAATGGCCAGCCTCTAAAAATGGCTGCAACAACCACTAATCTAATAGTCTCAATTCTGGCCACAGGTTCAAACACTTCACTGTAGTCCAACCCAGCCTTTTGCAAGAATCCTTTTGCAACCAGCCTAGCCTTGTACTTTGCAACCTCTCCAGTTGGTTTTACCTTCAATCTATAGACCTATTTCACTCCAATAGACCTTTTGTTATGAGGTAGTGTGACCAACTTCCATCTGTGGTTCTTCTTTATAGCCTTCAACTCTTCCATTGTTGCCTTCCATTCAGGTTCTCTTATTGCTTGCTCAAAAGATACTGGTTCTGTTTCAACCAGTAGAGCCAAATGCATCATGTCCCCTTCTTCAGTCACTTCAAAGTCAAGAATAGATGTATAATCTCCAAACCTCACAGGTGGTTGTCTACTTCTTTGAGGTCTACACGACTGAACTTGAACTATTTCTATACAACTTTCAGATTGCATATCAAGTTGAATTGGTATAGTTACATTACCATTTTTAGTTGTAGTCTCCCATTTCCAGCCTTTGCTTTCATCTATAGCAACATCCTTACTCAGCACTACCTTTTTACTAGTAGGGTTGTATAGTTTGTATGCTCCAGTTGAATCATACCGAAGAAATATCATTGGTTGTCCCTTATCATCCAATTTCTTTCTTCTTTCATTAGGTACATGTTTAAAGCAAAGAGAACCAAATACATGAAAGTGGCTTACTGCATGTTTTCTTCCCGACCACACCTCTTCAGAAGTCACATCATTTAGGCTTTTAGTTGGACTCCTATTTAGTATATAAGCTGCTGTGAATACAACTTCTCCCTAAATTTTTTTTGGCATTTTCTTATCGTTAAGCATACACTGAGCCATGTTCATCAAGGTTCTATTCCTCCTTTCAGCCTTTCCATTATGTTGAGGGGTATAAGGAGTAGTAACTTCATGAATTATCCCTTCCTTATCATAATAGAAGTGAAAATCTTGTGAAGTGTATTCACCACCGCCATCTATTCTAAGGACTTTGATGGAGCAGCCACATTGTATCTCCACCATTGACTTGAACCTTTTAAACACCTCAAATGCTTCTCCTTTTGTTTTAATCAAATAGACCCATAATTTCCTTAAAAAGTCATCAACAAAGGAAATGAAGTAGTGATTACCTCCAAGTGAAACCGACTCCATTGGTCCACACACATCTGAATAGACAACTTCTAGTAGTGCCTTTGTTGTTGGTATGTTGGACTTGAAAGAATTTCTGGTCTATTTGCTTATAAGACACCCTTCACATAACTTCTTTTGTAGCTTTATAGAGGGCAAACAATGTACCATCCCTTTCTTTTTTAGCAGACTCAGGCTCTTGAAATTTAGATGCCCAAATCTTAGATGCCAAAGCCAATTTTGATCTTCTATAGCAGTAGCAAAACAATGACTTTCACCACTTTGAATTCCAATTTTAAATGTTCTGTTCTTTGATAATGGAGCCTTCAAAATTAATTTTCTCTTGTTGTCATACAATTTCATCATATTATGCTCTATATTCATCACATACCCTTTCTCCAATAGTTGACCAAGGCTTAGCAGATTAGTCTTCATTTATGACACATAAAGAACATCTTTTATGAGTGACTGCTGCTCATTTCTTCTCTGAATCAAAACTTTGCCTATTCCTTCAGCTATAACAGTGCTATTATCAGCAAACTTCACCATTCTTTTAACGTTTTGATCAAGATTTACAAACCATCCCTTATTCCCAGTCATGTGGTTTGAACACTGAGTATCCAAATACCAAAAATCAGATTTAGCACAATCTGATGTTGTCACCATGAGAAGAACAAGATCTAAATCTGAATCATCACTGTCATCTTGTGCCATTTGAGCTTCATCCTCATTCTTTTGCTTTCCTTTATTGCTGTAGCATTCATCTGCAAAGTGTCCCCACTTTTGACATGCATAGCACTATATATTTTCTTATCAAATTTCTTCTGCCCTCCTCTATTTTGATCACCTCCATTCTTGCTGAATTTTCCCTGACCTCCATTCTTCTTGTAGCTGTTACTACTAGAATTCTAATTTGAATTTTTTGCCCTTCACTTGAATCTCTTAGTTTGTTCTTCCAATTTCCGTTCTTATTTTTGTTGCCCCCACAATTATTTCTCTGAAAGTCTTGTGATTGCAAAGCTTGAGTAGTAGCTCTCATGCTAATTTTCTTAAGCAGCCTTTATTTATGAGTTTCAAGAGAATTTTGCAACACCTCCACCTGCATCCTTTGAAGATCCTTTGATTCCTCAATTACCACCACAATGTGGTCAAATTGGGGGGGTCAAAGTTCCCAAAATTTTGTCCATTATCTATTGATTTGATACCTTCTCACCACAAGCTTTCATTGAATTGACCAACACCTGAATTCTGGTGAAGTAATCCCCAACTAATTTTTTATTATTCATAGCCAGCAACTCATATTGTCTACGAAGGGATTGAAGCTTCACTTTCTTGATTTTATCAGCACCTCTATATGACTTGTTCAAAATGTCCCGGGCCTCCTTGACTAAAGTGGCTAAAGCTATCTTCTCAAAATTGGCTGAATCCACACATTGATGGATTAAGAAGAGAGCTTTGCAATCTTTCTTCCTAGACTCCCTATAATCTGCCCACTGCACTTCTGTGGAACCAACCTCCACTTCTTGAATGTCATTCTTTACAATTTTCAACACTTCTTAGAAGCCAGAGATGACACCCATCTTGATACTCCATTGGTCAAAGTTCTTGCCATCATTGGTAGGAAAACTTCTATTAGAACTAACCATGATTTTTGAATTTTTCAACTTACCCAACAGGTCCACAACCGAAAAAAAATTTGCTCTAGATACCACTTTTTGGAACACAAGAAAATAGAAAGGAAGAAAGGATAGAAAACAAACTTATCATATTCTGAATTGCATTCAATCAAAAAAATAATTTCATTTCTTACCATTATTTATTACATCCGCAAGTAGTTAACTAACAACCCACTAACTAACTAACTACCAAAAAACCTACTAACTAACTCCTTCAACAACCCACTAACTAACTAACTACCAAAAAACCTAGTAACTAACTCCTTCAACAACTCACTAACCAACTCCTTCAATAACCTACTAACTAATTCCACAGGTAGTTATAACCAATATGATTTATTTACAACATTTTTATTTAAAAAACCATGACATATTTTTGAGGAATGTAATTTCTTAAAGTTCCTAGTAAAAAGAATAAAATGAAATAAAATTTTGGGTTAAGCCTTCCACTGTTCAAGAGGCATGTGATGATTAAAAAAAAAACAACAGTGGCTGCACTTAATTTGAAATTGACTTAAAAGACTTTTCAACTGTTTGCATTACAATTTATATACATATACTTAATCTTCATGCCATTATGCAATGTTCGGATATATATATATATATATACTACAAAAAAATTTCATTTTTAGCGACCAAAAAATATCGATCGCTAAAGCTGGAAAATCGGTCGCTAACGTAATATTTTGGTCGCAAAATGGTTTAGCGACGGAATGAGCGACCGATATTATTCTGTTGCGAAAACCTGAGTCGCTAAACATTTTGTGACCGAAACACAATCGGTGGCTAACTATATTTAAAATTCGGTCGCTAAATCGATGGCTATTTTATATTATTAAAATAATCTCGTGACTTTTTTTATTTTTAATTATTTATATATTAAAAAATCCGTCGCTAATTCGGTTGCTATTTTTATTTTTTAAAAAAATAATTCGATCGCTAATTCGGTGACTATTTGATTTTTATTTTAAATAATTCGGTGGCTAAATCGGTTGCTATTTTTTTTTAAATAGTTAGATGGAGGTGGTAGATTGTTGGTGGTTAGGGAAGGGGGAAAAAGAGAAGGAGAAGGGAGAGGAAAGGGAGGGAAGGATGAGAGAAAGGAATGGAAGGAATGTGGTGGTTGATTGTTAGTGGTTAGGGAAGGGGGGAGGGGGGAGGAATAAGAGTGGGAGAAAGGAGAGGAAAGGGAGGGAAGGAAGTAGTGAAAAGAAGGTGGTGGTGGAGGTTGATGAAGAAAAGAGGTGGGTGGAGAATAGAGAAGAGTAGAGAAAGGAAGGGATAGGAAGCGACGGCGGTAGCGCGACGGTGGTGACGGCTGTGGTGGTGGTGGTGACGACGACGGAGAGGGAGAGGAGGGAGTGAGATGAGGGAGTAATGGGAAGGAGAGGAGGAGTGTTTAAATAAGTGAGGGAGAAGGAAAAAGAGAGGGAAAAATAGGAGGGAAAAAAAATTTCGAAATTTTGAAAATCGGTTGCTAAATTTATTTTTTTTGTTTTTTAATTTTACAAATTCCGTCGCTAAAGCCGTCGCTAATAAACTTTTTTTATTTTTATTTTTAAACTACGGTCGCTAAATCGGTCGCTAATTTATTTTTTTTTTTTAGAATTTCGGTCGCTAATAAATATTTAATTATTTTTTATTTTTTTAATTTCGATCGCTAAATCGGTGGCTAATGTATTTTTTAATTTTAACTTTTTAAAAGTTCGGTCGCTACTTCCGTTGCTAATAAATATTTCTTTTAATTTTTTGTTTTTTATTATCCGTCACTAAATCGGTCGCTAAGCTTTTTTATTTTTTAATTTTCAAAAAGTTCGGTCTCTAATTCCGTTGCTAATAATTTCTTTTTTATTTTTTATGATATTTATTTTTTCGGTCGCTAATTTTTTTTTTATTTTTTTTATTTTTCTGAAATTCGGTTGCTAATATATATATATTTTTATATTTTTTAATATTTTTCGGTCGCTAAATCGGTCGCTAATATTTTATTAAAAAATTCTTTTTCCACCGCTAATTTCTGTCTCTATTTAGCCATGTGAAAATCAGTCGCTAATTTTGATCGTTAAAAAACATTTTTCGTTATAGTGATAGTTATATGTTTATATGCTTGGATAGAAACTATACGCATTGAAGCATCCTTTATGGCAAGACATCTATTGGTTCGGAGATTTTATATATATATATATATATATATATATATATATATATATATATATATATATATATATAATTTTCTATTATACTGTTTTATTAAAAATATAACTAAATTTTATCAATTTTCTACTTAAGATCTAATTATTTATATTAATTATTTTTGTTAAGTAAAATGAATCACATATAAGAGCCTAAGTCACGGGAATGACTTAGGCTTGGTATCCAAATCTTAAGGTTCAAAATATGATTGGTCATTTTAGGTTTTTATTAAGTGTTAATTATATCAATGAAAATTGTTAAGATGTTGGTAAGTTTCTCCACACAGTAGTCCTAATAATTAAATTCTAAGATAGGTAGTAAATTTGTTAGTAAGCTAAACTATACTTAGAAGTAATCTCGCACATGTGACACTTAAAAAGACTAATAAAATGGTTAGTATATGGAAAACTTTAAACGAACTCTATCTAAGAAAAAATAATATAGTTATGGTAAGATTTGTTAAAGATATTCCTTCAACTTCCCAAGGTCAAGAAAAGCAAACTATTTCAAATGAATTACAAACCTCACAAATTAAAAATACTTTACATAATTAGTCAATACCCATAATTAAAAAATGTGAAGTTTATAAACAACAATTGTTTTTGTCCTCCTCGTATGAAGAAGAAATCCATATGCTTGAATATAGTTATCATGGGATCAAGAACAATAAAATTGTTAATATTCTAGAACAAGAAATGTTACATAAAGATATTGCAAAATGATATAATTTTATACATTTAAGATTATAGCCATTATATAGAGAGTAATCTCCACAATGGACGAGGTTTTTTCAATTGTTATCCAAACATGGTAAAAAAAGAAAATATAATGCTAATTCAATAAAATTAAATATTATATCCCTAGATGAAATGTAAGATAAAAAATTGGCCCTTTTCAAATAATATATAAAATTTGTTATAAAGTAACCAAGATTAATTATTAGTTTAAGGTTTTAATGTCATCATGAAAAATTAAAACTATACTTGTAGAAGCAAATTTAAGAAAGTCTTAGGTACAAGTTTCCAAAAATCTTAGCCATCAGTAAGTAGTAAATAAAATTCCATGAGAGTGGATATTTAAAGATATAATAAAAGAAGAGAAAATTTATAATACTCTAGTAAGAGAAATAATACAAGAAGACAACAATGTTAGATTAAGAATGAATAGATCACCATTTGTAACTTTATTAGAACCTTAACATTTATTTAACGAAGGGTCCTATAGACACTTATTAGATGGGTCATCATCAATCAAATTTAAAGAAAGACCTTCTTGACATTCTATAGATGAGTTAACGATTAATTTCAATTTTAAAGGATTGGATAGCAACATACCAAAGATTTCTAGACCAATTTATGAAGAAACAAGTAAATTGGAATCCCCTCCATATTCACCTACTACTTCACAAATGCTTAATACTCTTACTAGAGAACAATCCATTCAAGCATAAAAAGATTGGATTAGAGAACATTTTGAAGCCCAATACAATAAGGGATTTATTTTTCTTGATATTTAAAAAACAAGAGACTGAGCTATTTAAAGGACTATTTTATCAACATTTTAAAAAAAAATGAAATTAAAATGTATTTCTTTGATTGGTTTTCGAATTACTGGGAAAGAAATAATCTAAACTGTCCATTTAAAATTGAAAAGAAACTAATCCTTTAGAGAAAATATCAGCATCTTGGAGGACTCTAAACAATAAAATAATAGAATATGAATATCCCCTTTAGAAGGAATAAAAATCCCAAGTTAAGAATTTAGAAATAAAACTACTCCATTTAAGAATGTAAATGCAGAAGATAAAGTAGTAGACAAGAAGGAAATTAAAAAATTACATCAACAATTAAACTATTCTAATATAATATTAGAAACCATGTCAAGACAATTAAGCAAAATAGAAAATACAACTAAAGTAGATATACCAAGTTGTTCAAAATCAAATATAATAAACCTCTTGTACAACCAATATATAAATTAAATAATGTACCTCAACAGAAATTAGACGCCATAAAAATTAAAAGTGATATAGAACTAGATATAGGATGTATAGAAAGAAATTTAGAAAAAATAAGTTTAGGAAAATTTGTTTAAAATTCTTATATCGGATCAAACATTGTAGAATGAAATCTAGATGATTTAAGCAAACAAGTCATTTTAGACCTAACTCGTCAAATGTCAAAAGTTAAAACTCCTATAAAGTTAAACGATGTTTTGATAAGGATGCGATAATAGCTATAATTCAAGGGTCAATTAAGGGGATGGTAGGATAATTCATCTAGGGGAAAAATAATTAGTACTAAATAGTGTGAAGGATGAAACTCAAGAACAAGATGTAGTCGTAATTTTGATATATACTATTATTCAAAATTTTATAAGAGATCCAAATATATAAAGAAAGAGCTACAAGTCAACCAACTAGCAAATTTATTGATAGAGACCCAACCATCAAAGTCAAAGAAAATTTGTGTGACATTGGAGGTCCCATGACTAAGCTTAAAACCCAAATAATGAGGCAATCGTTGTCAAGCCTAAGTTTGGGAATTACAGAAAGTTTAGAGCAAAGTGAATCAGAGGCTGCACCAAAATGGATCATGTTATTACAAGTTAATGAAGATTGAAGCCCATATATTGAAGAACATATATGAAGCCCAAAGTCATTGTCATGTAATTTGGGCTCAGTAGTTAATTAGGATTTATTTACATGTATTTTCACATAAATTACTTTTTGATAGTTGGTAGAAAAAGGGAAAGTTGGATAGTTGGTGGAAAAATAGGAAGGTCATTAATGATGGAAATAAAAGGTTAGTGGGGAAATCTAGTGGATGAGATTTTATGTCAATTAAGGTATTAATGGACATTAAATCCATGAGATTTTATGCCAATTAAAATATTAATGGGCATTGATTTCAGGGTTGTCTAGTTAAGCCTATAAATAAACTCTTGTAACCATCCAGCAGGACAGAATTCATAATTTGAATAATATTCGTGTTTATTTGTGAGCACTTTTCCTTTGGTTCTTAGGTTAAAGAACTTTTATAGTGTTGGTTCTACCGGAAGGTCGCGGTTAGGGTCGCACTTCTGATAATTTTGGTTCTACCGGCAGGTCGCGATTAGGGTAAAGTTCTTCTTTTTGCTTGCTTCCAAGACGGTCCAATTTTAAGATCGTGTCATTTGGTATCAGAGCTTCAGCTCTTGAAATCATGTGTTCTCTATCCTTTGTGTCTCTATTTTTTTCAATTTATTAAAAAAAAAATCTGTTAGTTCTTTTGATATTCCCCGTACTTTGTCATCCTCATTTATTCTAGTTATTCGTGTCCATTCATATCCCTTTGTTTAAGTCATTAAGTTTGTCATCCTTGCTTTTTCCTCATTGTGTTTTGTTTCCTTTCGATTAAAAAAAAATCACACACAAAAAAAAGAATGAAAGAGAAAGGTGAAAAAAAGAGCAAAAAAAAAAAGGCTAGTAGTCAATCTGTTATTTTTCCTTGCAAAAAAATAAAAAAAATAAAAAAATAAACAGAAAAGTTTGAATTTTTGTCATATTTCCCCCCTTACATCTACACTACTTTCATTGTACGTGTCAAACAATCTAGCGTTCCTTGTTTCTTGCTAATTCTTGTTATCTAAAGTTATCAAATTACCAAATTCCTATTGTTTCTTGCTGAGTACCATCATTTTTAAAGGGTCTTTAAGAGCTCATAAGGAAAAGTTGAGTAGTAAAAGGCAAGAGTGGTGAAACAAAAAAAAAAGTCAAATTGAGTGATACACAAGTGATACACAAGTGATTACAACATAATTCGAGCATAAACACGTGAGAGAGTGTTGTGTGAGGATTTTTTTTCTAACTTGATTTTGCAGTATTTTAATCATGAGTAGCGAAGGAGAACGAGATGTTGATATCAAATTATTCATCAAGGCTGTTCAAGAACAATTCAAGACTCTAAATGTAAGGATGGATGATTTACAATCTATAACCAGATATAAGAGCCCTAATAGTCGACATAGTGATGAGGAAGAAGAAGAGGAGTATTCAGATGGAAGATATAATAAAAATAAAGGGAGAAGAAGAGGTGAACCAAGACGTGACAATTACTTGGGTAACATTAAGATGACAATCCCTACATTTCAAGGAAAGAATGATCCTGAAATATACTTGGAGTGGGAGAGAAAAGTTGAACATGTGTTTGATTATCACAACTACTCAGAGGAGAAAAAGGTAAAATTAGCAGTTCTTAAATTTACTGACTATGCTAGTATTTGGTGGGATCAGTTTGTGATTAACAGGGGTAGAAATGGAGAAAGACCCATTCGTACATGGGAAGACATGAAGTCTATCATGAGAAGGAGATTTGTACCAAGTCATTACCATAGGGACTTGCACAAAAAATTGCAAAGTTTGACACAAGGTTTTATGAGGGTGGAGAATTACTATAAGGAGATGAAAATAGCCATGACTAGAGCCAATGTGAAGGAAAACTGTGAGGTAACTATGGCTAGATTCATTGGAGGTTTAAAGAAAGAGATTGCTGATGTGGTGGAGTTGCAGCATTATATGGAGATAAAGGACTTATTGCACAATGCAATTCAAGTGGAGAGGCAATTGAAGTTTAAAAGCTCTTCCAAATTTGCTTCATCTTCTAGCTCTTCATGGAGATCAAATTGGAAGAACAGTACAACTGTTAGAAGTCCCAAAGAAGATGTGATTGTCAAATATTCAAATGCTCCTCTTAAAGGTAACATTGACATTGATACATCTTATAGATCGCATAATATCAAGTATTTCAGGTGTCAAGGAGTTGAACATATTGCTTCTCAATGTCCAAATAAAAGAGAAATTATTATGGATAATGGAGAAGTAGAAAGTAAGAGCTCAAGTGATGATGAAATGCCACTATTGGAGGATTTTAGTGACGTGGAAGCTGCTGAACATGTAGATGGAGTTGTACTTGATACTAGGCATGCTCTTAGCATACAACCTAAGGAAGATGGTGATGTGGAGCCACGTGAGCATATTTCTCATACGAGGTGCCTTGTTCAAGGAAAAGTGTGGAGCATGATTCAAGATGGAGGGAGTTGCATCAGTGTAGCTAATACTATCCTAGTGGAGAAAATAAATTTGCAAACTGCCAAACACCCTAGGCCTTATAAACTGCAATGACTTAGTAATATTGGAGAAGTAAATGTTGACAAGCAAGTTTCAGTGTCTTTTGGTATTAAGAATTACAAAGATGAAGTGTTGTGTGATGTGGTTCTCATGGAGGCAAGGCATATACTTTTGGGCCGTTCATGGCAACTCGACCACAAGGTGACCCACAAGGAGTATACCAATTGTTTGCCTTTTATTTACAATGAGCTGAAAATTACTCTTACTCCATTGTCTCCAAGGCAAGTATGTGAAGACCATATAAAAATGAGAGAGTGTAAGGAATCAAAAGAAAAAAATAATGAAAGAACAAAAGAAAAATGTGAACAAAAGAATGAGAAAAGCAAAGGAAAAGAAATCTATTCAGAAAAGAAAAAGCAAATGAGCTTCTTTGCAAGAGAGAGAAAAAAAGTATGAGTAAAAATAAGCAGAAGAAAGAAAAACATGAAATTGAGTGCAGTGAAGAGAAAAGTAAGAAAATGAGTGCATTTGCAAAGACAAGAGAGGTTGAGAGTGCGTTATCAGCAAAAGAGAGACTACTTGTACTCCTGTACAAGGGTGTTTATTTCACTAACAAATTTCATTCTTCTCTTCCTTGTGAAATTGAGTCTTTGTTACAAGAATTCACTAATTTTTTTCAAATGAAGTGCCGTATGGATTACCTCCTTTAAGAGGTATTGAGCATCAAATTGACCTTGTTCTTGGTTGTCCAATTTCAAATAGACCAGCCTATAGAACAAATCCTGAGCAAACAAACGAAATTCAAAGCTCAAAAGGAATAAGTGTGGATGAAGAAAAGGTAAAGGCAATTAGAGAATGGCCTACACCTAAGAATGCAAACGAGGTAAGAAGTTTTCATGGTTTGCAAGTTTTTATAGGAGGTTGTGAAGAACTTTAGTTCTATTACTGCACCTTTAAATGAGCATGTTAAAAAGGATGTTGTGTTCAAGTGTGATGATATGCATGAGAAAACTTTCAATTTGTTGAAAGATAAGTTGACCAATGCACCTGTGCTTTGTTTGCCTAATTTTGATAATGCTTTTGAAATTAAATGTGATACTTCTGGTGTTGGAATAGGAGTTGTATTGATGCAGGAATCTAAACCAATTGTATAGTTTAGCGAGAAGCTAAGTGGGGCTGCATTGAACTATTCTACCTATGATAAAGAGTTATATGCTTTGGTGAGGACATTGCAAAGTTGGCAGCATTATTTATGGCCAATGGAGTTCATAATCCACTCTGACCATCAAAGTTTGAAGTTTTTAAAATCTCAAGGTAAGCTTCAAAAGAGACATGCCAAGTGGCTGGAGTTCATAGAGAGGTATCCTTATGTGATCAAGTACAAGAAAGGTAAGGAGAATATTGTGGCTGATGCATTGTCTAGAAGGTATGCGTTGCTTACTTCCTTACAAACTAAGTTACTTGGTTTTGAGATTATAAAGGACTTGTATGTTAATGATTCTGATTTTCATCATGTTTGAAATTATTGTATTAAACCTGCTTTTGGAGACTATTATAAGTATGATGGGTTCTTGTTTAAGAAAAATAAATTGTGTGTCTACTTGCTCCTTGCGTGAAATGCTAGTTAGAGAAACTCATGGTGGGGGATTAATGAGACATTTTGGAGTAAAGAAGACTCTAGAAATTCTGAGTGGGCATTTTTATTGGCCTAATATGAAACATGATGTGCAATCTATTTGTAATCAATGCATTACATGTAAGCAAGCCAAATCTAAAATCATGCCTCATGGTTTCTATACACCTTTACCTGTGCCTAGTCAACCTTGGACTGATGTTTCAATGGATTTTATATTAGGGTTGCCAAGATCTCATAGTGGAAAAGATTTTATATTTGTTGTTGTGGACAGATTTAGTAAAATGGCACATTTCATTGCATGTTCTAAAACCAATGATGTGACACATGTTGCTGATTTGTTCTTTAAAGAAGTTTTGTGCTTGCATGGGTTACCAAGAACAATAGTAAGTGATAGAGATGTTAGGTTCCTAGGTCATTTTTGGAGGACTTTGTGGAATAAGCTAGGAACTAAGCTCTTGCTTTTCACTATTGCACACCCACAAACCGATGGGCAAATTGAAGTTGTGAATAGAACTCTTGTTACCTTGTTACGTGCAATCATTCAAAAGAATTTGAAAATTTGAGAAAAATGTTTACCCCATGTTGAGTTTGCATATAATAGAGCTATCCATTCTACTTCTTCTTATTCCCCTTTTGAAGTTGTGTATGGTTTTGATCCACTAACTCCCTTGGATATTTTAACTTTGCCAAATAATGAGTATACTAACTTGGATGGAAAGTAGAAGACAGAATTTGTTAAAGAATTCTATGCCAAAGTTCAAGCTAACATTGAAAAGATGAATGAACAATATTCAAGGCAAGCAAATAAAAGGCATGTTAAAGTCACCTTTGAACCTGGAGATTGCGTTTGGGTTCATAGGCGAAAAGAAAAGTTTCCTACTAGAAGAAAATACAAGTTGTAGCCATGAGGAGATGTAACTTTTCAAGTGTTAGAAAGGATTAATGACAATGCCTACAAGCTGGATTTACCAACCACATATGGTAATATAAGTTCTACCTTTAATGTTGCTGATTTATCTTTATTTGTTGTAGGTGAGGACTTTGATTCGAGGATGAATCCTTTTGAAGAGGGAGAGAATGATAGAGACCCAACCAACAAAGTCAAAGATAATTTGTGTGACATTGGAGGTCCCATGACTAAGCTTAAAACCCAAATAATGAAGCAATCGTTGTCAAGCCTAAGTTTGGGAATTACGAAAGTTTAGAGCAAAGTGAATCAGAGGTTGCGCCAAAATGGATCATGTTATTATAAGTTGATGAAGATTGGAGCCCATATATGAAAGAACATATATGAAGCCCAAAGTCATTGTCATGTAATTTGGGCTCAGTAGTTAATTAGGATTTATTTACATGTATTTTCACATAAATTACTTTTTGATAGTTGGTAGAAAAAGGGAAAGCTGGATAGTTGGTGGAAAAATAGGAAGGTCATTAATGATGGAAATAAAAGGTTAGTGGGGAAATCTAGTGGATGAGATTTTATGTCAATTAAGGTATTAATGGACATTAAATCCATGAGATTTTATGCCAATTAATATATTAATGGGCATTGATTTCAGGGTTGTCTAGTTAAGCCTATAAATAAACTCTTGTAACCATCCAGAAAGACAAAATTCATAATTTGAATAATATTCGTGTTTATTTGTGAGCACTTTTCCTTTGGTTCTTAGGTTAAAGAACTTTTTATAGTGTT
>JAENHJ010000085.1:0-16640 GCA_025330945.1 Mucuna pruriens | reverse complement strand
CGAGAGTCATTTTTGTATGTTGTGTGTCGTGGCAAAGATCCTTGAAGTGCTTAATCAGGCCCATGAAGGAATTGCACTTAACGGTTTCGAGGTTCGCTTGGTAGGGACAATGTTTGGCGAGAGGAGGTGCGGCAGGCCGAGCGCCTCTCGGGGAGGGCCGGGGTCGGTGGTGAGAACAAGCTCCCATTAGCCAATCCCAGGCTATCTGTAGGCAGGTTCGCCCGGTCAGACTTGTTGTGAACAGCATGATGATCCTTAGCGGAGTTCACTACTAGAGCATGACTCTCCTTTATAAATGATAAGTTGGTGGACTTCCTCACATGAGACGTGAACCGCCCACGTCAGCCGCCGTCCAGACACTTCTGGACATTCAATCGGTGGGCAGGCGGTGTGTACAAGGAGCAGGGACGTAGTCAACGCGAGGCGATGACTCATGTTTACTAAAATTCCCTCGTTGAAGACCAACCCAATTGATAGTCTATCCCGTCGATGAAATTTCCAAAAGATTGCAGGGCACATCGTAGGCTATAGACTAGATTGAATACATCGGTGTAGCGCGTCTTGACCCAGAACATCTAAAGGCATCCGCAGGACGGCCTGGTATTCCTCGCTTTCCGTATTTCAGCGACCACCAGTCCACTAAGAAAGTGGCAGGTAGGAGGTTACCCCTCCTTATAGCTATTTAGCGGTGAGGTCATGGATTAGATTGCCGGAATTAACGGACAAATCGCTCCACCAACTAAAACTGACCATACTACCTGCAGGAGATGAAAACTCTCGGAGTCTGTCAATCCTTACTATGTGGAACCTGGTAAGTTTCTGAGTGTTAGTCAAATTAAGCCCTTGAGGCTCATCTGATCGTGCCTTAGTAATTCCTTTAAGATTTGACCTTGCGACCCTCATGGACCCAGGCTTTGATTTCTCACTGGAGGTGCGGTGAGTCCTAAAAGCAACATCCAGTCCTGGTCGACATCGTATAAGTTGAGGGAGCAAGGCGGTATCACGATGAAATCTGGGGCAGCATAGCAATTAATGAAAACATCCTTGGCAAATGCTTTATGCAGTTGTTACGTCTTTCATAAATCAAAATTTCACCTCATTGCAATACAGCGATACCCCAGCCATCACGTTAATCATTACTCGATCCGAAGGCCAACACCAATGAGTCAGAATCCTGTGGTATCCCATGCTAATGTATCGAGGCGTAAAGGCTTGCTTTGAGCCAACTCTAATAACTTCAGTAACAGCACCGAGGCATTCCAGCACGAATTAGAGCAGAAGCGCGCTCGCCGGCCAGAAGAGGCGAGCCCGCCGGTGCACACCAGGCGGACGATCGACCAACCCAAGGTCAGCGTACTGAGCGACTTTTCTAAGCGCAACTTAGCAATATCTGTTGTGGGGCTAGAATTACGAAATACTGTTTTCGACTTGCCCTCGAGTGGATCTCGTTAAAGTTGGGTGTACTCGTTTCCAATTGCGACTCTATGGTGTTGATGTTATTGTTATTAATACTTCCTCCCCATTAGGATTGATTGGGTAATTTAACGCTGCTGCTTCATGGATGTGAGTAGCAGCTTAGTTTCTCGAGGCTCCTCTCAGGAATCCCGAACCCTAATTCTCCGTCACCCACGTCACCACCTTGGTAGGCCACTGCTCTATGAGGTGTGGTGAAATTTGAATGATAATAGCCCGGCACAAAGGCAGATCGGGTCGGCCAGTTATCATGAATCATCAAGCAACGAGCGGAGCCTCTATCTGTCAATGTCCTTCAGAGTGAGGTTTTGTTGCGTATTGGCTCTAAATTACTCTGATTTTCAGGAGTAGTAGATACCATCAAACAAACTATAACTGATTTAATGGCCATTAAGTTTCCACGATCTGAATTAGTTAAAGTACCCATGCGTAAGCAATCTTCAGAACGAAGAGCATATGATGACTCTTGGCGGGATCAGCAGGTAATTCGTTGTGACTACGCACGTGGGCGTTAGTGCTGCTGTGGATGATCGGCAGGACCTTGGCCCAGGGCAGGTCATTCAAGGCAACCGAGATTTTGAGGAGCACTTAGCGGGGGCACCGGGACCACGCGTTCGCCGCGTGCGGTATCGAAGCGATGCCAGTGCCGCGTGAGGCGAACTGGACAGCGTGTAGGACTTGAATCCCAGGCTCCAGAGGCTTGGAAGAGCGTGTGCTATGCAATTCAAACCCATCTACCGTTTGGTAGGTAGGCAACACGAGGCAAATGATGCCTTGCAGCCGCCGTAGGCGGAAGGTGGCGATTGATGATGATGAGATGCATGTCGGCCAGTTGGTGCTAAGCCGGGCAGACAACAAAAAGCATCCAGGGCACAACTCCTGCGCCCCGCGTCCGCCATAAGCTTGGCTTTTGCGAGGCAGACCACACTTAATGCGAGAGGCATGCAAACTATAGGCATCGGGTGGGCGCCAAGCCTGCGTAGCTAGGCATGTATGTAGGAGACCACGCCTAAACAAGAGCGATGGTGGTGCCCACACAGTGGTCCTCTCCACAAAATAAAACCAAAGGGACCGAAGGAGATTCGTACTAGGAAGAAGAGGCCGCCATGCCCATTTTTGCTTTGGCAGCGGGCGGTGTGGGAGGAGCGGCGTTGCGTTGTTCACCGTAACGATGCCACCGAAGGAGGAGACAGCGTTACATTGTTGGTCAAGGAGAAAAAAAAAAGCCTTCATGGCTGAGCCTGAGAGGGTGGGGTGGTTTGGGAAAAAAAACACTCGTGCCGGTAGGTGCGAGGAGGATGGGATGGTGGATGAGAAAAAGAGGCATTTGGCGGTCTCGAGCACCTCGAGGAAAAGGGATGATGCCCCCCGACCCGGCTGGGTTAGATTTTTAGGAGGGAGGAGGATGGGATGATGCCCCGACCCAGACTGGTTTAGGTTTTGCCGAGGATGGGATGATGCCCCCCAACCCCGACTGGTTTAATGCAAGGCCAGCGACAACACATAAAAGCAAAATCACTGACCCCCAGGTGTGATCAAAAAATCGAAGGGACAAATATAAAATGGAGGACCATGGATCACCAAGATGCTGCCCAACATCGGTGGTGTTAGACCAAGACCAACCGGGGTGGTTTTCTCTTTTTGTGGTGTGTATGTATGAGACCAGCGTGCGGTGCCACGCAAACAGCGTTGCGTTGTTGGTCGATGGTGGCACCACCAACCAGGTGCTATCACTTAGGACAATGGGTAGAACACCCACGCCCAGAGCATGTCGGGATGGGGGTGCTCGCCCGGCTGAAATTTGCGACCATGGAGGCACCTCAAACAAAGACAACGCCGTTTGAAATTCTCTCACGGGGCCGAGAATCACCCAAAAAAAGCGTTGCCCAAGCATCACTGGTGCTAGACTAAATACGCCACAGAAACCCACAAATTTCTGAGGGGCCACAAAAAATCGGTAGAGTTAAAGATTAGCGTGGATGATCAACAATTAATCACCCAAAACCATGGGAAAATAACCCACAACAAGCATGGGAAGGCTTGTGTGGCGTGGGAGGAAGTCCATGGAGTCCCTTTCCAACCACTGTGGGCGTGGTTTGAGCGGGAGCAGCCCCACATAATAGGATAATATCAAAAAACCCGAAAAATATGTACAAGTAGATAATCTTTTTTTTGAGCAGACATAAGTCAAAATCGGACCTAGAAAAAAAAAAAAAAAAAAAAGTCAATTTTGGTGAGATTTTTGCAGGATTGCCTAGAATAATCATATCTCTTCGTCCACCAAGTTACAGAATTTTTTGACGAGGAATAATTTTAAAAAAATTTTAAAGTGGCTAAAATACATAAAATCAGGAAAAAATGGAAAAGGGTACCTAGAGATCGAATTTTGGCGTAGTTTTTGCAGGAACTCGCACAATAATATAACCAATGTGTCCACCAAATACGAAAGCCATTGGATAAAGGGATTGATTTTAATGATTTTTAACCAAAACTGGCAAAACAAAAAATCCGGAAAAATGGAGGATGAAGTGCGTTCGTCACCAAGCCTTCCCAATGTCATTGGGGGTCTAAGGGAAAATATTTTTGACACGAAGAGTGCTAAGTTTTTACTGACCAATGGCTAAGTTTTGGCACCAACGCCAAGTTTCGACCACGTTTTTGGCCCCGTGGCTAAGTTTTTTTTACCAACTCAAAATCGGCTAAGTTCGACCCGTTTTTTGGCCAGGTAATTGAAAAATCTGACCACGTTTTGGCACATGACTAAAAATCTGGCTAAGTTTTCTGATCACGTTTTTTGGCACCCCGTGGCTGAAATTCTGACCACGTTTGGCGCCCAGTGGCTCAAAAAATCTGGCTAAGTTTTCTGATCACGTTTTTTGGCGCAGGTGGCTGAAATTTTTTGAAAAATCGACCACGTTTCTGACCCGGTTTTGGCTGTCTCAAAATCGGCTAAGTTTTCTGATCACGTTTTTTTGACGCAGTGGCTGAAATTCTGACCACGTTTTGGCCGTGGCTCAAAATCTGGCTAAGTTTTCTGATCACGTTTTTTTGGCACGTGGCTGAAATTCTGACCACGTTTTGGCACCGTGGCTCAAAATCTGGCTAAGTTTTCTGATCACGTTTTTGTTGCAGCGTGTGGCTGAAATTCACGACCACGTTTGGCCTGCGGCTCAAAATCGGCTAAGTTTTCTGATCACGTTTTTGGCCCCAGTGGCTGAAATTCTGACCACGTTTTGGCCAGTGGCTCAAAATCTGGCTAAGTTTTCTGATCACGTTTTTTGGCATCGTGGCTCAAATTCGACCACGTTTTGCCCGTGACTAAAAATCGGCTAAGTTTTCTGATCACGTTTTTGGCACCGTGGCTGAAATTCTGACCACGTTTGGCACCGGGCTCAAAATCTGGCTAAGTTTTGATCACGTTTTTGGCACCGTGGCTCAAAATCGACCACGTTTTGTACACCGCGGCTAAAAATCTGGCTAAGTTTTCTGATCACGTTTTTGGCGCAGTGGCTGAAAATCGACCACGTTTTGGCACCGTGGCTCAAAATCTGGCTAAGTTTTCTGATCACGTTTTTTTGGCACCGTGGCTGAAAAATCGACCACGTTTTGTACCGAGTGGCTCAAAATCTGGCTAAGTTTTTCTGATCACGTTTTTGGCACCGTGGCTGAAATTCTGACCACGTTTTGGCACCGTGGCTCAAAAATCTGGCTAAAGTTTTCTGATCACGTTTTTTGGCACCGTGGCTGAAAAATCTGACCGCGTTTTTGTACCAAAAATCTGGCTAAGATTTTCTGATCCGTTTTTGGCACCGTGGCTGAAAATCGACCACGTTTTGGCACCGTGGCTCAAAAATCTGGCTAAGTTTTCTGATCACGTTTTTGGCCCGAGTGGCTGAAATCGACCACGTTTTGGCACCGTGGCTCAAAATCTGGCTAAGTTTTCTGATCACGTTTTTGGCACCGTGGCTCAAAATCTGACCGTTTTTGGCACCGTGGCTGAAAATCTGACCACGTTTGACTAAAAATCTGGCTAAGTTTTCTGATCAACGTTTTGATCACGTTTTTGGCGCACCGTGGCTGAAAATCGACCACGTTTTGGCACCGTGGCTAAAAATCTGGCTAAGTTTTTCGATCACGTTTTTGGCATCGTGGCTGAAATTCTGACCACGTTTTTGGCAGGTGGCTCAAAATCTGGCTAAGTTTTCTGATCACGTTTTTGGCACCGTGGCTGAAATTCTGACCACGTTTTGGCACCGCGGCTCAAAATCGGCTAAGTTTTCTGATCCGTTTTTGGCACCGTGGTTGAAATTCTGACCACGTTTTTAACCATGGCTCAAATTCTAGCCATTTTTTGGCCCGTGGCTCAATTTAGGCTAAGTTTTTTTGATCACGTTTTTGTCACGTTTCTCAAATTCCTATAACGTTTTTGGCTCGTGACTCATTTTTTGGCTAAGTTTGTTACCATGCTACATTTTGGCACCATGGCTTAAAATTTTGCTCAATTGGTACCTTTGCTAGCCTCAATGACGGAGCATAAAAAGAAAATGATGAAAATTTAGGAATGGTTGGGAGGGAGCAATCAAAGCGACAAGCTGAATCTCGTGGATCGTGGCAGCAAGGCCACTCTGCCACCACAATACCCGTCGCGTATTTAAGTCGTCGCAAAGTTCAACTCGTCGTTTCGATGGGAATTGCGCTTCATGGCGTCTTACAAGGCTAATCTGCGCTGCAGGTTCCTGCTGACACGCGTGCCTGCAGGGGCCTAAACCCCTCTTGCTGGTCGGCAAACGAGCGGCCAGGCGTCTGGCGTCGCTTAGCCCGGATTCGACTTAAGCGTTCGGTCATAATCCAACGCACGGTAACCCGGCGCCCGCGGCTTTTCAACCAAGCGCGATGACCAATTATTGCGAATCAGCGGTTCACTACTGCGTACTAGGTTGAATTACTTATCGCGACCTTTGTCATGGGTAAGGTCAAAACCTTTTGTCTCACGGCGGTGCAAGCTTGACTCCGTTCCTATTGGTGGGTGAACAATCCAACACTTAGTGAATGCAGCTACAATGATAGGAAGAGCCGACATGAAGGATCAAAAAGCTCACTTCTTGTCGCTATGAGCGGCAGGCGCCACAAGCCGATTATCCTGTGAAGTAACTTTTTCCCAACCCAATTAGAAGGTCTAAAGGATCGATAGGCCGCGCTTTCACGGTTAAATTCGTCTTCCGGAAATCGGAATCAAGCGAGCTTTTACCCTTTTGTTCCACCAGATTTCTGTTCTCGTTGAGCTCATCTTAGGACACCTGCGTTATCTTTTATGAGATGTTGCTTGACCAAACTTCCCCTTTGACAATGTCTTCCGCCAGGATCGACCCGGCCCGAAGCCCGACCTTAGGTCAAAAAGAGAGCGGCGCCCGCCTCGATTCCGCGGAATAAGTAAAATAGCGTTAAAAGTAGTGGTGTTTTGCTTTACATTTCGGCTCCACTTATCCTACACCTCTCAAGTCATTTCACAAAAAGTGGATAGAAGTCCAAGCTCAGCAGTCTTCTTTCCCGCTGATTCTACCAAACCGTTCCTTAGTACGTGGTTTCCCATTTGGATAGTAGGCTTGAGGGGGCAGTGGGAATCTAGTTAATCCATTCATCTTGTCACTAATTAGATGACGAGGCATTTGGCTGCCTTAAAGGGGAGTCATAGTTACTCATGCCCGTTTACGGCGCTTGTTGAATTTCTTCACTTTGACATTGAACCTGGGCGAAAATCACATTGCGTCGACATCCCTTGGACCATCGCAATGCTTTGTTTTAATTAAACAGTCGGATTCCTTGTCATAGTACCCGGTTCTGGTCATTGTTAAACCCAATAGAAGAGGCAGAAGGGCAGTTCCCAATCAGATCCCCAAGCCGACGCGGCGACCCGCTCGCCCGCCAGGAAGCGGCTTCAGCTTGATCCGCGACAGCGGGTTCGGGGCTGGGACCGTGCAGCCACGAGCCAATCTTTTCACAGGAATTCACCGGATCCATTTTGCCGACTTCCCGCACCTCGTTGTTCCATCGACCAAAGGCTGTTTCACCTTGGGGCGATCTGCGGTTATGAGTACGACGGGCGTGGGGAGGCACTGGTCCTCCAGTTTTCAAAAAGGGCCGCCCGGGCGCCACCGGTTCCTCTGCCGCGGCATGCGGTGCTCTTCCGGCCAGCCCAGACCACCGGCCGGAGTTTCAGTGAAGCGGGCTGTTAAACAGAAAGAATAACTCTTTCGGGGCCCCCGCAGCGTCTCGGACTCCCCTAACGTTGCCGTCGGCGCCACGTCCGGTTGAAATTTTGCCGATTCCTTTTGATTATGCAGCAGCTATAGCTGCTCCGAACGAACTTCACCGTCACTTCGTCAAACCTGCCCGTGTCGCAATGCCCGTTCGCATGGAAACTTCCTGCCGGCCCAAGTTCTCATTTGAATATTTGCTACTACCACCAAGATCTGCGAAGCGGCGCTCACTTGGGAGCTCCACGCCACAGGTTTTTGCTGACAAGCCAGCATCTCACTACTCATCGAGGGGCACAGTCCTTGCCCCGACCAGCCCAGGAAGTATAGGTCGCTTCATCATCCATTTCGGGAGGCTAGTTGATTCGGCGAGGTGAGTTGTTACACACTCCTTAGCGGTTCGACGCTTCCATGACCCGCAGATGTATTTGTCTTAATCGACCAACACCCTTTGTGGGGAGTCTAGGTTAAGCCTTGTGATTGGGCCGCAAGTAACCCGACTTAGGTTCATCACTTTATCGCCGATTCTAACCAAAAATGGCCCACTTGGAGCTCTCGGTCCAGTGGCGCGGCTTAAAGCGGCCAAATCCTACCTATTTAAAAGTTTGAGAATAGGTCGAGGCGTTGCGCCCCAGATACCCTCAATCATTGGCTTTACCCGATAGAACTTCGCCGCGAACGGCTAGGAACCAGGAACTACTAGGCAGTTCGATTAGTTTCGCCCTATACCCAAGTCAGACGAGCGATTTGCATCGATGTCGGCTGCGGGCCTCCGCAGGAGTTTCCTGCAGCCGCCCCGCTCAGGCATAGTTCACCCGTCTTCGGGTCAGCAATTATGCTCTCCTCGAACCGCCCACGGAGATCGGGGGGTCGGTCGGTGGTGCTGCCCGCGATAAAGGTTCCCGCCCAATCAGCTTCCTTGCGCCTTCACCGGTTTACCTCGCCGTTGACTTCCTATATGTCAGACTCCTTGGTCCGTGTTTCAAGGCGGGCGATAGATGAAACCAGCGGGTAGGCAGGAAAGCCTTGTGAGTGCTAAACCTGTAGAGGCAGCCTTGGCTGCCATCCATAATCGTGATATTGCCTTTGTCCATGAGCATTTCGGCGGCCGGGCTTAGGCCACCATCCGCAATCAGCGTCGGTCAATGTCCCGATCGGCGGACCGGCTTTCACCGTTCCACATCCGGCCAGGACACATGGCCCCATCCGCTTCCCTCCCGATTTCAAGCACTATTTGTTCTCTTTTCCAAAGTCCTTTTCATGCTTTCACCATGTACTTATTCGCTTCTCAGTCTCGCCAGTGTTTAGCCTTAGGCGGAATTTACGCGATTGGGGCTGCATTCCCCCAAACAACCCGACTTCGCCCGCCGAGCGCCTCGTGGTGCGGCGAGGTCGAACACTGACGGGGCTCTCACCTGCAGCGCCCCTTCCAGGGGACTTGGGCCGGTCATCCGCCGGGCCTTCTCAGACTACAATTCGGACCTTAGAGGCGCCGATTTTTCATATTGGGCTCTTCCCCGGTTCGCTCGCCCAGATTACTAGGGGAATCCTTGTTGAGTTTCTTTTCCTCAGCTTATTGATATGCTTAAACTCAGTAAGGTAGCCACTTTGACACGAGGTCTCGTTGGGAGCGTCAGGTGGGCCTTTGTGTAGAGATCCCGGGGAGTGGGTTGGCCGATTCGGCGCGGTAGTCTCGAGCATCGCTCATCCACCATTTTGTCGCGGCGAGGCAGGGGCCGGACTCGATTTTCAACCAGCCACGAGGCGATGCTCGCGGGAGGTCGGCATCCACCCTGCGCCTTGCGTGAGGCGTTGCATTTGGGAGTAACGATGTGTGACACCCGAGCGGGCGTGCCCTCGGCCTAATGGCCGGCGGGCGCAACTTGCGTTCAAAGACTTCGATGGTTCACGGGATTACGCAATTCACCAAGTATCGCGTTTAACTCGTTCTTCATTCGAACTTGTCTGTGATGAGCAGGTTCGCCCGGCAGTCGAACTTGTTGTGAAGCAAGCGACAATGATCCTTCCGCAGGTTCACCTCACGGAAACCTTATTACGACTTCTCCTTCCTCTCTAAATGATAAAGGTTCAGTGGACTTCTCACAGCGTCGCCCAGCAGCGAACCGCCAGCGTCGCCCATAATCAGTAGAACACTTCAGGACCATTCAATCGGTAGGAGCGGCCCAGGCGGTGTGTACAAAGAGCGGGGGCGTAGTCAGCGAGCTGATGACTCGCGCTTACTAGGAATTCCTCGTTGAAGACCAACAATTGCAATGATCTATCCCGTCACGATGAAATTTCAAAATTACCGGGCACATCGGCCAAGGCTATAGACTCGTTGAATACATCGGTGTAAGTCATGCGTCTTGACCCCGAACATCTAAGGGCATCACGGACCTGTTATTGCCTCAAACTTCCGTGGCCTGGCGGCCATAGTCCCTCTAAGAAGGCTGGCGGGTGGAGGTTACCTCCACATAGCTATTTAGCGGTGAGGTCTCGTTAGTTAGCGGAATTAACCAGGACAAATCGCTCCACCAACTAAAACGGCCATGCACCACCACCCATAGAATCAAGAAAAGAGCTCTCGATCTGTCAATCCTTACTATATGCGGACACTGGTAAGTTTCCGTGTTAGTCAAATTAAGCGCGGGCTCCACTCTGTGGTGCCCTTCCCAATTCCTTTAAGTTTCAGCCTTGCGACCATACTCCCCGGAACCCAAAGACTTTGATTTCTCATAAGGTGCCGGTAGTCCTAAAAAGCAACATCCGTGATCCACTGGTCGGCATCGTTTATGGTTGAGACTAGGGCGGTATCTGATCGTCTTGAGCCCCGACTTTCGTTCTTGATTAATGAAAACATCCTTGGCAAATGCTTTTCGCGATTGTTCGTCTTTCATAAATCCAAAAATTTCACCTCGACTATGAAATCTGAATGCCCCAACTGTCACATTGTTAATCATTACTCCGATCCAGAAGGCCAACACAATAGGATCGAGAATCACATGGTGTTATCCCATGCTAATGTATCCGGCGTAAACTTGCTTTGAGCACTCTAATTTCTTCAAAGTAACATGCAGGAGGCACGGCCCGACGATTAAGGCCGGGGAAGCGCATCAGCCGGCGAAGGACAGCCCGGCCAGGTGCACACCAGAGGCGGACCGTCGACCCGACCCGAGTCGACTACGAGCTTTTTAAGCTGCAACAACAAATATCGCTATTGGAGTGGAATTACATGACTGCTGGCACCAGACTTGCCCTCAATGGATCCTCGTTAAAGGGATTTAGATTGTACTCATTCCAATTACCGGACTCAATGAGCAGGTATTGTTATTTATTGTCACTACCTCCCACAGTGTCGGGATTGGGTAATTTCTTGGCGCTTCTGCCTTCCTTGGATGTGGTAGCCGTTTCTCGGGCTCCCTCTCGGGAATCGAACCCTAATTCTCCGTCACCCGTCACCACCATGGTAGGCCAACTATCCTACCATCGAAAGTTGATAGGGCAGAAATTTGAATGATGCGTCGGCCGGCCTGAAAGCCGTGCGATCAAGCGAGTTATCATGAATCATCAAAACAACGAGCGAGCTGCGTCGACCTTTATCTAATAAATGCATCCCTTCCGAAGTCGGGGTTTGTTGCGCGTATTAGCTCTAGAATTACTACGGTTATCAAGTAGTAGATACCATCAAACAAACTATAAGCGATTTAATGAGCCATTCGCGGTTTCACGATGCCGAATTAGTTCATGCTTACACATGCATGGCTTAATCTTTGAGACAAGCATATGACTCTTGGCGGGATCAACGAGGTAGCATTCGTTAATGACTACGCCGCGTGGCGTTGGTGCTGCCGGCGCAGATGGTCGGCAGGACCTTGGCGGGCGGTGTCATTCAAAACAACAAGAGATTTTGAGGAGCAGGGGCACCAGGACCCCGCGTTCGCCGCATCTGCGTATCCAAAAGAACAGTCTCTCGCCGCCGCGTGCCGCGTAGGCGGCGAGCCTGGCGTGGACCAGCGTCTTGGACTTCAATCCCAGACTCCCAGAAGGGCTGGAAGAGGCGTGTGCTATGCAATTCAAACCCATACCGTTTTGGTAGGTAGGCAACACAGGGCAACCGATGATGCGCCCCAGCGCCATAGAGGCGGAAGGTGGCGATTGATGATGATGAGGATGCATGTCGACCGTTCGGTGCACAAGCAGACCCGGACAACAAAAACATCCAGAGCACAACTCCACACGCCCCGCGTTCGCCATAACCAACACCACCGAGCAACCACACCCCATGATGCCGAGGGCATGCAAGCATATGGAAGCATCGGGTGGCGCCAAGCCTGCATCGCTAGGCATGTATGTAGGAGACCCGCCCTAAACAAGAAGCGGTGGTGGTGCCCACCTGGTCGTCCTCTCCACAAAATAAAACCAAAGGGGCCAGAAGGAGGGTCGTACTAGGAAGAAGAGGCACGCCATGCCCATTTTGCTTTGACAACGAGCGGTGCCGTGTGGGAGGAGGCAGCGTTGCGTTGTTCACGACAAGCGATGCCAGAAGGAGGAACAACGTTACATTGTTGGTCAAGGAGAAAAAAAAAGCCTTCATGGCTGAGCCTGAGAGGGTGGGGTGGTTTGGGAGAAAAAAGAAAAACTCTCGTGCCGAGTGCACGAGGAGGATGGGATGGTGGATGAGAAAAGAGGCGCTGGCGGTGCCGAGCACCACGAGGAAGGGATGATGCCCCACCCGGCTGGGTTAGATTTTTAGGAGGGAGGGAGGATGGGATGATGCCCCACCCCTGGTTTAGGTTTGCCGGGATGGGATGATGCCCCAACCCATTGGTTTAGCCAAACCAGCGACAACACATAAAGCAAAATCTGACCCCCCAAAGTGTGATCCAAGAAAAATCGAAGGACAAATATAAAATTGGAGGGACCATGGATCACACAAGGAGGCGCTGCCCAAGCATCGGTGGTGTTAGACCAAGACCAACCGGGTGGTTTTCTCTTTTGTGGTGTGTATGTATGAGGCCAGCGTCGGTGCCCGAAGCGGCGTTGCGTTGTTGGTCGATGGGTGGCACCACCAACCGATTGCTATCACCGGACAATGGGTAGAACACCCACGCCGAGCATGTCAGGATGGGGGTGTATCGCCCGACTGCCAATTTGCGACCCCAGCTTGACACCTCGAACAAAGGGCAACGCCGTTTGAGAATTCTCATGCGGGGCGAGAATCACCCAAAAAGCATTGCCCAAGCATCACTGGTGCTAGACTAAGCCACGCCACGAAACCCACAAATTTCTGAGGGGCGCGCCAAAAAATCGGCCGAGTTCGGCCAAGATTCGGCGTGGATGATCAGCAATTAATCACCCAAAACCATGGGAAAATAACCCACAACAAGCATGGGAAGGCTTGTGTGAGCGTGGGAGGAAGTCCCATGGAAGTCCCGCTTTCCAACCACTGTGGGCGTGGTTTGAGCGAGGAAGCAGCCCCCCATAATAGGATAATATCTGCAAAAAAAAATTGTACAAGTAGATACCTTTTTTTTGAGCGGACATAAGTCAAAATCGGACCTAGAGGTCGAATTTTGGTGAGATTTTGCAGGATTGCCTAGAATAATCATATCTCTTCGTCCACCAAGTTACAGAATTTTTTGACGGGAATAATTTTAAAAAAAAAATTTTAAAGTGGCTAAAATACATAAAATCAGGAAAAATGGAAAAGGGTACCTAGAGATCGAATTTTGGCGTAGTTTTTGCAGGAACTCGCACAATAATATAACCAATGTGTCCACCAAATACAAAAGCCATTGGATAAAGGGATTGATTTTTAATGATTTTTAACCAAAACTGGCAAAAGCATAAAAAAAATCCGGAAAAATGGAGGATGAAGTGCGTTCGTCACCAAGCCTTCCCAATGTCATTGGGGGTCTAAGGAAAGTATTTTGACACGAAGAGTGCTAAGTTTCTGACCAATGGCTAAGTTTTGGCACCAACGCCAAAGTTTTCGACCACGTTTTTGGCCCGTGGCTAAGTTTTTTTGCACCGTGGCTCAAAATCTGGCTAAGTTCGACCACGTTTTTGGCCCGTGGCTAAAATTTTTTTTTGCCGTGGCTCAAAATCTGGCTAAGTTTTCTGATCACGTTTTTGGCACCGTGGCTGAAAATCTGACCACGTTTTGGCACCGTGGCTCAAAATCTGGCTAAGTTTTCTGATCACGTTTTTGGCACCGTGGCTGAAATTCTGACCACGTTTTGGCACCGTGGCTCAAAATCTGGCTAAGTTTTCTGATCACGTTTTTGGCACCGTGGCTGAAATTCTGACCACGTTTTGGCACCGTGGCTCAAAATCTGGCTAAGTTTTCTGATCACGTTTTTGGCACCGTGGCTGAAATTCGACCACGTTTTTGGCACGTGACTCAAAATCGGCTAAGTTTTCGATCACGTTTTTGGCAGGTGGCTGAAATTCTGACCACGTTTTGCCGCACCGTGGCTCAAAATCTGGCTAAAGATTTTCTGATCACGTTTTTTTGGCAGGTAGTGGCTGAAATTCTGACCACGTTTGGCAGCCTGCGTGACTCAAAATCTGGCTAAGTTTTCTGATCACGTTTTTGGCACAGTGGCTGAAATTCTGACCACGTTTTGGCACCGTGGCTCAAAATCTGGCTAAGTTTTTCTGATCACGTTTTTGGCATCGTGGCTCAAATTCTGACCACGTTTTGGCCTTTGTGGCTAAAAATCTGGCTAAGTTTTCTGATCACGTTTTTTGGCATGTGGCTGAAAATTCGACCACGTTTTGGCAGGGCTCAAAATCTGGCTAAGTTTTCTGATCACGTTTTGGCACCGTGGCTCAAAATCTGACCACGTTTTGGCACCGTTCTGGCTAAGTTTTTCTGATCCGCGTTTTTTTGCTGAAGAAAATCGACCACGTTTTGGCAGGTGGCTCAAAATCTGGCTAAGTTTTCTGATCACGTTTTTTTACAAAATCTGACCACGTTTTTTGGCACCGTGGCTCAAAATCTGGCTAAATTTTTCTGATCACGAAAATCGACCACGTTTTGGCACTGCGGCTAAAAATCGCGGCTAAGTTTTTCGATCACGTTTTTTTTTTTTTAGATCGCGTTTTGGCGCAGGTGGCTGAAATTCGACCGTTTTTTGGCCGTGGCTAAAAATCGGCTAAGTTTTCCGATCACGTTTTTTGGCACCGTGGCTCAAAATCTGCTAAGTTTTCTGATCACGTTTTTTTTCATACCGTGGCTGAAAATCTGACCACGTTTTGGCGCAAGCGGTAAAAATCTGGCTAAGTTTTCTGATCACGTTTTTTGCCGGTAATTTTCAATTCTGACCACGTTTTGGCACCGCGACTAAAAATCTGGCTAAGTTTTTCTGATCCGCGTTTTGGCACCGTGGCTCAAAATCTGGCTAAGTTTTCTGATCACGTTTTTTGGCACCGTGAAAATCCCCGTTTGGCACTGCGGCTAAAAATCTGGCTAAGTTTTTCTGATCACGTTTTTTGGCACCGTGGCTGAAATTCGACCACGTTTTGTACCGTGGCTCAAAATCTGGCTAAGTTTTCTGATCACGTTTTTGGCACCGTGGCTGAAATTCGACCACGTTTTGTACCGTGGCTCAAAATCGGCTAAGTTTTTCTGATCACGTTTTTGGCATTAGTGGTTGAAATTGACCGCGTTTGGCACCAGCGGCTCAAATTCTAGCCACATTTTTGGCCCATGGCTCAATTGTGGCTAAGTTTTCTGATCGCGTTTTGTCACCGTTTCTCAAATTCTATAACGTTTTTTTGGCTCGTGACTCGTTTTTTGGCTAAGTTTGTTACCATGCTACATTTTGGCACCATGGCTTAAAATTTTGCTCAATTGGTACCTTTGTAGCCTCAATGGCCAACATAAAAGAAAATGATGAAAATTTAGGAATGGTTGGGAGGAACGAATCAAAGCGACAAGGCTGAATCTCGATTGGATCGTGGCGGCAAGGCCACTCTGCCACTTACTGATACCGTCGCGTATTTAAATTATGCTGAAAGGATTCAACTCGTCGTTCGATGGGAATTGCGCTTCATGGCGTCTTACAAGGCTAATCTGCCTTGCAAAGGTTCTGAACGGCACGTGCCTCTGGGGGCCTAAACCCCTACTGCTGGTCGGCAAGCCCAAGCGACGACGGGCGTACGCGTCGCTTCGCCCCGGATTCACGACTTAGGGCGTTCATCATAATCCAACGCACGGTAGCTTCGCGCCACTGGCTTTTCAACCAAGCGCGATGACCAATTGTGCGAATCAACGGTTCCTCTCGTACTAGGTTGAATTACTATTGCGACACTGTCATCAGTAGGGTAAAACTAACCTGTCTCACGACGCCCAGCTCACGTTCCCTATTGGTGGGTGAACAATCAACACTTAATTGAATTCTGCTTCCGTATTAAAATGCTGAAATCGAGAATCAACGACTTTACCCTTTTGTTCAGCGAGATTTACGTTCGTTGAGCTCGTCTTAGGACTTTGCGTTATCTTTTAGCAGATGTGCGCCCAAGTAAACTTCACGCTTTGACAATGTCTTCCGCCCGGATCGACCGGTAGAAGCCGGCCATGGGTCAAAAAAGAGGCGGCTGCTCACGATCACGGAATAAGTAAAATCGCGTTAAAGTAGTGGTATTTCCAGCACCGACGTTTCGACTCAGCTTATCCTACACTCTCAAGTCATTTCACAAAAGTCGGACTGAAGTCAGCTCCATGAGTCTTCTTTCCCAGTTCCGTAAGCCGTTCCCTTGGGCGTGGTTCCATTGGATAGTAGAAGCGGGGACAGTGAATCTCGTTAATCCATTCATGCGCGTCACTAATTGAATGACGAGGCATTTGGCTTCTAAGAGTCGCAGATTTACTCCCCGCCGTTTACCCGCGCTTAGTTGAATTTCTTC